>WBMY01004821.1:45689-73711 GCA_013397315.1 Donacobius atricapilla | reverse complement strand
AGGGGCTCAGGGGCTGGGCAGGGCTGTGCTTTCACCCCAAGAGCCTGCAGAGGGATGGGGATGGCTTGGCTTGGATCTTCCAATCATGACAGCTTTAGTCCAGATGTTTGGCCACATGTGTTGGGCTTGGTGATGACTCCATCGCCTCCAGCAGCCCAAAATGGCAAATCTGGGAAATCTGTGCTTTCCCTGGATGGACTGCAGAAATAACAACAGCACTTACACGTGCAAGAAGGGGTTGATTTATTACTCAGTTCACTTGAGTACTGGTATCGAGCTAAAGTGACCTGAACTTGCTGTTTATTCAGCAACACAAAGAACATTTCATGGTTTATCATACAAAAAGAATAAATTTGAAATCTATTGGGGAGGGTCCAGACTTACGCCTGGGATAAAGTGATGGGTTGCACAGATTGCCTTTGGCATTCAGGACTACTTCCAGCACTTAATGGCTTAGCTTTAATGCTTCTGATTTCTTTTTATTAAAAAGTATCCCACAAGACCGTAGCATTTATTACAGGGCTGTGTTGGGGGCATACAAGGCGTTTCTAAACTCACGGCAACACTCTATGTTAAATATTCATAACTGCAGCCACCATTTGCTGTTGATAAGGACATTGATTTTCCTCGGAAGCACCGGAATTATTTGTGGCCCTTCTTGTCTGCTGCGGCGGTTATGCAGAAATTTTGGGAGGCTGTTAAGCATGGTGCCTGCTTTGGGGTTGGTGCCCTCGGGCTGCAGGGGACATGAAGCCCCACACACGATGCCGTGCCGCTTCTCAGGGCTGGCGGGATGCAGGAGCTGCCGGCTGGGAGCGGCAGAGCAGCCGGGGCGTTCCTGGCGTGGTTTGGGGCTGCTGGGGGCCCCCAGCTCTGCCGAGCAGCCGGGGCTCCCTCAGCCCTCCCCACGCTCCCCCAGCGCTGCGCCTCCCGCTCGCCCCCGTGTCAAAGGTCTGCACTGGAAATTAGACTGAGTTCAGCAAAACTCAACTTTTGGGGTGAAATAAAGGAAATTAGCCAGAGCTTGGAACAGATCAGCAGCCTGAAATAGCGCCTGATCCCTTTTCACCATGGCCTGTGCTCTGTGCCCTGCAGGGCCACCACGCTGGACTCCCGTGTCTCTCCGGTGGCTGCTGGAGGTTTTCTTTCTCGAAAAGAGCAGGTCCCCTCTCTGCAGCCCCGGCCTGGCCGTGGCCGCGCTGCGGGGCCCGGGGACGCTGGCGGGGGCAGCAGCTCTGTGGCACGGCCAGAGCCCTGCCAGCTCCGTCCCTGGGCGAGCAGCCCGGCTGAGGCTCTGCTCTGCTCGGCGGCTCCCAGCCTGCCGCCAGCAGCAGAGCGGCGCCGGGACCCGCCGAGCTTGGCTCCTCGGTGCAGCCCACGCTTCACTCCTGGCTCCTGGTGAAAAGGTGCGAAGGAATTAGGGAATGGCCAGGGGAGGTGCACCGAATCATCCCCCCCATCTGACCCTGGTTCGCCTCTGAGACGTGCTGGGGTGGGCAGCCCGGGGACGCCTCCTGACGGCGGGACTCCAGGGAGGCGCCGGCATCTCCCGAGCTGCCAGCATCACCTCAGCTCAGCCCCCGGCAGGGTTACAGCGCTCGCACTAAAACATCTGCTCGGGCTTTGGAGGTATTATCCCGCTAAGCTCGGTCAGAAGGGTCAGCACAACAGCTAAAAATCCCCGTGTGACGCTCTGGGTGCGCTCTCCGTGCAGGAGCTCCTGAAAGGAGGCGCGGGGCACGGTGAGGAGCTCTGATGTTCTGGAGAAGCCCAGCAGGTCTGCTGGGGGATGTTCTGGAGAAACCCGGCAGGTCTGCTGGGGGATGTTCTGGAGAAACCCGGCAGGTCTGCTGGGGGATGTTCTGGAGAAGCCCGGCAGGTCTGCTGGGGGGATGTTGTGAAGCCCAGCTCCTGCCGTGCGGCCTGCCGGGGGGATGTTCTGGAGAAGCCCAGCTCCTGCATGCTGGTCTGCCGGGGGATGTTCTGGAGAAGCCCAGCTCCTGCCGTGCGGTTTGCCGGGGCGATGTTGTGAAGCCCAGCTCCTGCCGTGCTGCTCTGCCGGGGCGAGAGCTGGAGAGGGGATTGGAGCCGCGGGGCAGCGGGAGCAGCCACGGGCCAGCTCCCTGCCCGAGCCCTGTGCCAAAGGTCCCCGTTCTGCGGGAGGGCGGCTCCGGCTCCGGCTCCGGCGCCCCCCGCGCCCTCCAGGGTGGGACGGCAGAATCAGGAGAGTTCGCTGCGCTCCCCGGGCCCCCCGGGGGGAGCCGATCCTTATAAATAACGCTCAGATCCTCTGGCGCTGCCAGCTCAGGTCCTCTCCTTTCTGCTGTGGGGAAAGCGGGGGCTGACAGGGGCAGTGTGGGCCAGCCTTGGCTCCGGGGCTGAACGAACGGGAGGAGGCGCAGAGGGAACTTCGGCGTTTATGCCCCACCGGGGTGCACACCCAGGGGCATCTCACGGTCATTTGCTCCCTTTATTTATCAGATTTGGAACATCTTTTACTGACATCAGGCGCACTGTGGCCCTCTGAGACAGAAGCACTGACCACGGAGACGTGTCCTGTGCGGGATGGGAGCTCACATCTCCCTCCGGCTGCAGAGAAATTAGAGAATTTGGGGGTTTGTGGGATTTCCCCCCCCCTGCTGCCGTGGCAAAGGGTGTGAGCGGATCACTGGGTTCTCCCTGTGGGTATTTCTCACCTAGGATTTAATGTATGGAAGCAGGTGCTGCGCTCCGGATGTGTGGACAGAAATACTTCACAGTCCGCGGCAACAATAACTCACAACTCTGGCGCTCTTTTCCCTCCCGATGTTGCAGCTGTTCTAGATATGCACGAGCTTTTTATATAAATTCTTTCTTCCCGGTTATTTCAAGTTTCAGCAGAGTGAGACACTCCTCACTGTGAGAAATGTCACCTCTGCTTTGCTGCTGCTCTCTCTGCGCCGCGGCCTCCCAGCACTCTGCATTCCCTATTCAAGAGGCCAGATTTGAATTTTTCCTTTTGGTGCCATTGTCAGGAACTCTTGGGATTAACACATTTCATGGGAAAATGCATGGGAGAATTTCTGTGCCTTCTTGCTCAAACAAGTTGTTTTAAGATTTAGTTCATTTCGTTTGTTGCAGTTTTTTTCTTACTCGCAGTTAACATTTTGTCACAGCTTGGCTCATAGAAAACATGCAATTTTCAAGGTGGTTTCTAAAGCAGGGAAAGCGTGGAATTCCTCGGCCATTTTAAAGAAAAACATCTGACACTAAAGAGACAAGTGAAAAACTCACATTTGCTTTGTACAGAATACAATTAGGCAGATCCCGAAAAAAATCTAACATCAGTTTTTTTCAACGTGGGAGATGGATCTGAGTCTTTCTATCTACAGACTGCATTTCTATGAGTTTGTGTTGCAACTGGCAAAACAAGCAGGGGATGTGTAACAGAAAAATCACTGATCTTGTTGCTAAAATTAACACCGTGACACCTCTCCTTGGTGTATGTGTCTGAGTTATGACAGACTGGAGATGACTGCGGTATTTCGGTGTGATCAGTCCTTTCCCAGAGGCAGGAATACAACGTGCTTAGAGGCATCCAAAAACAGAAAGTGGAGAACAAAGCAGCAGAGGTTTGGAACAGTGGAAGGAGCACCGGAGCTTGGGCAGCTCGAGGGAGTTCTGTCCCAGTGCCCACCGAGCACTTCCCACCCTCCGGAAATGCCTGCCTGGGCTTAAGGCAGGGCTGAGACGACAAGAAAATGAATTAAAGGAGCAAGCAGCGAGCAGGAAAATGTGAATATAGTCTGGCCTACGTGAGAGGCGCGGTGTGAAGCACCGGTTTCACTGAGTGTACAGATCTTTTATCGACAGTTCCTCAAATATCCCAAGTGGGTAGGTCTGAAATTTCATTGGAAAATTATTGGGTTGTTGTAGATTTTTTATTTTCAGGTAGGACTTTTGGGTAACAGCTGATCCTTGGACACATATGGGGCCAGGACATAGAATTTACGTGAGTATCCTCATACCTGAACCTGGCAGTGCTTTAGTGTGTGGAGTCCTTGTTCTCCTGAGCGCTGCAGTGGAATGTTTGTGCTCTTGCCTGTGCTATTTCCAATGTTATAATCTGTCAGTTCAGACTATTTTTTAATGAATTTTACTTAAATGCCAACAAATTAATAATTTCAGGTGCACCATAGAGAAAAATTTAATGACTTTTTTTTTCCCTGATGTTGAGCTGGTTTTCTGGAACCACAATCTCCAATATATTTTGTAAATCTCTCATATCTAATCAGCTAGTTGGTAAATTATTACAGAATTACAACTCATTAGCGAATGATGCATTGATGTCTAATAATTCTCCGCTTTCTTATTCGGAATAAAGTAGGTTATGCTGTTATTGAGTTAGTGCATTAAGTTCCAATGCTTTTTTATCACAGGCGCTAAGTGCTTTTTAAAATACGCGTTAATTAAGAGATTACACCCACATCAGCGCTAAAGCCCCGGAGCTGCTGCGGTGGTGGAAGCGATTGTGGCCCCTCCAGCCCCCGGGGCAGCGGGGCTGGGTGGGCTCCGAGGGGTCCCCGCGCACGGCAGGAGCACTCAGGGGCGCGGGGCGCATCCTGCAGGGGCTGGAGAGCGGCGTGGGGCTCCTCGCTCTGCTCCCAGTGAGGAGGAATTTCCCCCGGGGGGGATTCCACCCCTAGGAGGGCTGAGGGCAGAGGGGAGTCAGGAGGCTGGAAAGTCTCAGCAGGTGTAGGACACAGGGACTCCTGTCAGATGTTTCTCAGAAATATCAGCTACAGAGACGAGCTTTGAGGTTCCTTCCAGCCCAAAACCACTCCGTGAATAAAACTGGGGAGCTTGGTTTTGATCTGCTAGAAAAGATTAAATTTTGAAACTGATCGCATCGGCACATCAATATTAAATGCACGCATCAAAGAACTTAAAGTCTATTCTTAAGTGTTCCAGTTTACCTCCTTTTGTTTCTTTAAGCTGAGTAGTATTTTCTAATCTCAGCTCAGCCTGATGGATGCAGCTCAGGCAGCAAAGCGACACCCATTTTTATTTCATGCCACATCAGTACAAAGATAAACAACAGAAAAACCTCCTGTCTGGTGCTACTTATCACCACCAGTTCAAAGCAGGCTCCGTTTGTGTAGGATCAACTTATCCCATCAGGCAATTTATCTTTGACGGGAGAGAGGCTGATTATAAGAGGTAGAAATGCCCTTGAGGTGAGTAAATTTAATGAAGTTTGTAACAGACTTCAGGAATAGCAACCAAATTATTAAGAATATGACACAAGAAACAGTTAATTAAGTCTGTCCATCCATCTTCCTCCTGCTCAGATGATCTTTGTTCTAAGGAGCTGATCTCCACCCGAGCAAACTTGCCTTCAGCAGATCCCGAAGCCTTTAGCCGTGTGAGCAGGAGCCTGGTGGTGCTCCCGGAGCTGGGGCACTGCTGGTCCTGCTGGTGCTCCTGCGGGGCACTCGGGCACCGGGGCGGCTCCTGGCACTGGGGCAGCTCCTGGCAGAGGGACCCCGCAGCACTGGGACCCTGCATCACAGGGACNGCACAGGGACCCCCTGGCACAGGGGCAGCTCCTGTCACAGAGACCCCTGGCACTGGGAACCCCTGGCACTGGGGCAGCTCCTGGCAGAGGGACCCCGCAGCACTGGGACCCTGCATCACAGGGACCCCGGCACAGGGACCCTACAGCACAGGGACCCCGAAGCACAGAGACCCCCCGGCACAGGGCCCCAGGGCCGTCCCCAGCTCCTCCCACCCCAGCAGAGCAAGGCGGCAGCCCAGAGTGCGTGGAGGTACAAAATCGGATCCTTTGAGTTCCAGGGCAGGGTTAAGTCCCTGCCTGCTGCCTTCAGGAGCTGTTTACGGACCTGCTGCCCATGAATCGCCCGAATTCTGTGCCCATCCTCTGGCTTCACGGCCTCCCCTGGCGGCACCCCCCAGCTCACCATCTGCTCTAAAAGTCAAACTAAGACCAGACAATCCAAGGACCCCCTTTTATTGCACTCAAACGTTGTCCTGGCAGCTTCAGTGAGTTCTGAGGTGAACAACAACGCTGCCTCTCTTCCCTCCTGCCTTCACGGCACTGCGAATATCCCTGGTGTTGCCTGTGAGCCCTGAGAGTGGGGCTCCCGCTCACAGCAATGGCACTGAGAAAAAAGTGCAGATACGTATGTCCAGCCCTGGAAGTGCCCAAGGCCAGGCTGGGAAGGTGTCCCTGCCCAGGGCAGGGGGGGCACGGGATGAACTTTGATCTCCCTTCCCACCCACTCCGGGACCCAGGGGTTTTTGTGGCTGCGGCTGGCAGGGCGGGGATGCCTGGGTGCTGCACTGGCTGAGGAATGGTGCCGAAAAGGCCAGTTACCATTGTGCCCCTGAGCACTTACGCTATAAATGCATCAAAACATGTGTTAGTTTTAATTATCCCCACAGTCTCACATAATCACTTCCCTGGTCAATTAATTTAATTACTTTTTGGATAATTATTTGCCTCAATGGTGCATTGCTCCAGACTGCGATAGTTGTTGTGGTGCAGAACTCTGAGATGGGAGAGGCTTGGCTTGGAAAGACACCCAGAACGTATCAGCAAAACCCACGTTGGTAACACTGAGGCCTGAATTAATGACATCCCTTTGCAGTTAGATGGAACAATTCCTCCTCTGGATGTCAGAAGAAAAAAACACTTTGTGGCAACAGTGAAATTGGTCAAAACATGTCAAAAGACCTTTTTTTTTTTTTCTTCTATGCAGCCTGCTTTGAGTCAGAGCCTGGTCTAAAACTCAGCAAAATGTTTAACTGTGCTGTGGTGGGATTGAGGAGCGTTGGGAGCCCTCAGTAGCAGCGTCCTTCAGGCAGGGCAAGGACAGCAGCTGCCTGCAAATCCTGAGTGGGAAATGACCCCACGCCCGTGTCAGTCCCACTCCCTCACCGCGGCACCAGGTGGGAAATCTGGAATTCAGCAGCGTAATTATGAACGCAAATATTTGCCAGCTTGGGTGGGTGTCCGGGATGAGGGCGATGGAGTGACCCTGCACCAACAGCCAGGACCGAGGGAGAGGCTTTGGGGAGGGATCTGTGGCGGTGAGTGTGGCGTGAAATGAACGAAGTGGTGACTCTGCAGCCCGTCCCTGCACAAATCACCTCTTGGAATGGAGCAGGGGGTGATGGAGAAGAGTGAAGGAAGTTCAGCCCCTCACTTCCAATCTCCCTGCTGCAGCTGTGCTGTGGTCACAAAACTCTGCCTGCCTCCAGCCAGGGAAACTCCGAGTGCTGCCGTACCCGGCACAAAAATGGGGAAATCCATCCAAACACAGAGCTTTGTAGAAATGCAAATATGTGTCAAAAATAAGTTTGCCAGATATTTGGAGGAGAAGGTGCCAGGAAACGTGGCTGTTTCAATTCCAAACTGTCTCCCAGCTCTGAGTGTTAACAGAATAAGGAGCTGATGCCTGGTGAGAGTCTAAATATTGACTGAAAGCAGGCGAGGGTGTTTCTGGAGGTGTCCTGGGTGTGCCAGAGCCTGCCTGGCTCTCCTGGGCTGCGCTCCTGAGCTGCTGCTGCTCCTGAACTGCTCTGGGGATTCCTCCCGCAGTGCTCACCCATAACCTCGCTGATAACTTGTCAATATCCTCACTGATAACTCACCAATAACTTCATAGATGGCCCATCAATAACCTCACAGATAACTCACCAATATCCTCACTGATAACTCACCAATATCCTCACAGATAACTTACCAATATCCTCACTGATAACTCACCAATATCCTCACAGATAACTTACCAATTTCCTCTGATAACTTATCAATATCCTCACTGATAACTCACCAATATCCTCACTGATAACTCACCAATATCCTCACTGATAACTCACCAATATCCTCACAGATAACTTACCAATATCCTCACTGATAACTCACCAATATCCTCACTGATAAATCACCAATATCCTCACTGATAACCCACCAATATCCTCACAGATAACTCACCAATAACCTCACTGATAAATCACCAATATCCTCACTGGTAACTCACCAATAACTTCATGGATGGCTCATCAATAACCTCACTGATAACTCACCAATATCCTCACAGATAACTTACCAATATCCTCACTGATAACTCAGCAGTATCTCCACAGATAACTCTCCAATAACCCCCCTGCTCTGTCCCAGGGCAGCTGACTCAGTGGGACCCAAGCCTGGTGTCCCTGCCAGGATTTTGAGGGGATGGAGCCCCCGTGGGCTCAGCAATGTCCTGCTCCTGGTAGGATTTTGGGGGATGGAGCAGCCCCCATGGGCTCAACAGTGTCCTGCTCCTGGCAGGATTTTGGGGGATGGAGCCCCGTGGGCTCAGCAGTGTCCTGCTCCTGNNNNCCCCGTGGGCTCAGCAATGTCCTGCTCCTGGCAGGATTTTGGGGGGATGGAGCAGCCCCCGTGGGCTCAGCAATGTCCTGCTCCTGGCAGGATTTTGGGGGGATGGAGAAGCCCCCGTGGGCTCAGCAAAGTCCTGCTCCTGGCAGGATTTGGGGGGGATGGAGCCCCCGTGGGCTCAGCAATGTCCTGCTCCTGGTAGGATTTTGGGGGATGGAGCAGCCCCCATGGGCTCAACAGTGTCCTGCTCCTGGCAGGATTTTGGGGGATGAGCCCCGTGGGCTCAGCAGTGTCCTGCTCCTGCCACACCTGGGGCTTTTCAGGCTTCTGCCCCCATGGCAGCTCCATCTCCTGCTGAACAGCAGACGCTGCTCCTGCAGGGATTTCAAACGCCAGGGGACTAAAACTGGTTTTGAGGGATTGCTAATTAGACCAGAAATGGCAATAGCAGGGAAAAAAACCTAGAATGTAGCTAATGATTTTTAGATTTCTGGCTTAATTTTGCAGAAACAGGAGACTCATAAGGCTTTGGAGAAGTAGAAAATCTATCAGGGGCTTGGGGGACTGCTTTTATTTATCTCAGCCATTACAGGACCTTGTTTTCTTCATTTCTGCTAACACATCTGTGGTGAACTACTTGCCTCCTTGCTATTTATTCTTCACATGTCCAAAGTGTTTGCATGTTCCACCCAAATCTGTCTTAACTCCGGGTGGGAAAGCCACGAGCTGCAGTCTCTGGGGGGGCCGTACTGGATCAGCAGCCCCAGATGGGGGTTCTGCACCTGAGGCATCATTGCAGCCTTTGGAGCAGGAGGGCGTTTCTGATTTCAGCTTCCCAAGCGCCTGGATTGATGGCGCAGCCCTGGAATGGCTGCAGTGGATCCCCTGTTGTTATCGGTTTCCTTCAACAGATGTTGGAAAGAGACAAGGAAGAAAGATGAGGAGGAATATTGGACAAGAAGAGCTACTTAACGTGAATTCTCTCTCCAGTGAGAAGCTTATTATGGAAAAATCAGTTAGAAGAATTAGGGAAGCACCTCAGGGCACTTGTGCCAGTGCCACAGGCAGGCAGCCCTCCCTGAGATCCCGGTGAATAGGCGGGGGATTAAAAATGATGTTGATATTCCAGAGGGCTGGGGGTGGAGCAGGGCAGGTCTCCCTGTCCTGGGGCTGGGGCGGGGCAGACCTTGGAAACTCCCCTAAATCAAATCCCCTAAATCAAATCCCCTGAATCAAATCCCCTAAATCAAATCCCCCGCCGTGTTCCCGGTTTGCGGGGCAGCGAGGGGAGCCCCGGGGCGGGATGGAAATGCTGCGAGCGGCGGCAGCGCCACTTCCTCGGGAGCGCAGACCCCGCTGTGCCTCCCGAAGCCTTTCCAGAGGCGCCTTCCCTAAGGCAGAATCACCCCCAGCGCGATCCAAAGGGCTCACGTGGAACAGAATAACCCAAAGGTGCTCCAAAGCAGCACACAGAATAAGCCCCGTCCCCCACAAGCAATTAGGAACATTTATCAGCCTTTTCCCACTTCAAAACAATGGATAAAGGATTTTTTTTTTTTTTCAGTGCGAGCCTTCCAAAAGGCTGGGGCTGGTTGGTGTCAGGAGGGTGTGTTGGGTGTCTGAGGGTTACAAGGGCACTCTGCAGGTTTCTCTGCAGGGGATTTTCTCCGAGATCCGCTCTCTGGGAGCAGGCAGGAGGGGAGAGGGAGGCCGGGCTGCCCGGGAGGGGAGCTGGCTCTGGCCGGGGCTGTCCCTGTGCTCCGTGCCCCGAGCCCGGCTCCCAGCACTGCCCAGGGGCTCCTCAGGCATGGCCCCAATACCCGGGGCACTGCTGGAGCCCCCAGGTGCGCACAAACGTGCGGCTGTGGCGCCTGGGACAGGTTTTAGCGGCGAACAGGGCGCTGGCGCCGCGCTGACAGTTGGGCTTGATGATCTCAAAGGTCATTTCCAACCCCGGCAATTCCACGATCCTAAAGGAAAGCGTTTTCCTCTTTGCGGATGATGATTAACGAGGCCTATCAGACATCCCACTTTAAAATCCTTTCTATCAAATAAAGCCCCTTCTGCCACCTCATTGCTTATTTTATTCCGATCCATTTTCTCCTCATATTTCTTCTACGTGAGCTGTCAGGAGCAGTCTTTGCCGCTTTGCATCTGCGTGTCACATTTGCTGACAGCCCCAGCGAGAAGATCCCTGGACTAAAACCTCGGGAAATGTTCGGGGAGGCGCCTGTGGCACCTGGGCGGCACCGTGGGTGCTGCCGGGGGGCTCTGGGCAGGGGGGCTCTGGGCAGGGGGGCGAGTGGTCAGCGGGGGCGAGTGGCCAGCACGTGGCTCTGCCACGGGGGGCTGCTGCCCCTGCTCCCCTCCCTGCCCTCCCCACAGGACTGAGGTCTGGGCTCTCCAGGGCACTCCGGTTTTCCTGGGGGAAGGAGTGGGAGCCACCTGGGAGCCAAAGGTGCCGACACTCTCCGGCTCCCGTGGAGCAATTCCATCAGGGAAGAGCCAAGGCTGCCTCGCAAGTGTTATACAAAATACAGGTTATTTCCGAGACAGGAGGATTTCCCGAGCCAGAGGGCTGCCGGGCCAGCTCGGCCCACCCCTGTGCTCTGCCCGGGCGCCCCTTCTCTCCATCCCTGCCCTCTCTGCCGCTGAGCTCCTGCTCGGCTCCCTCGGCACATCCAGGGCGGGCAAACGCCCTGCACGGCGCAGCCCCCGCTGCTGCTGGGGCCCGGACACGGGGCTGCGGTGTTGGCAGGAGCTCTGCTCTCCCGGGAGGGTCAGTGGCACCGAGGCCGTGCAGGACGAGGCTCCTGCCGAAGTGAAAGCACCGAGCTGCGTTTCCTCTGCCCAGACAGGCAGTTCTCTGCAGCCCTCTGCATCTTTCATGAAAAGCTCATGAAGCCCCGAAGCTGCACCTTGTTCTGCAGCAAAAAGTATCACGGATTTTTTTTTTTTTTTAATGCATTTTTACTAATGTTTGTTACTCAGAGGGCTCAGGCTTTTTTGATTTTCATGGCGTGGAGCTGTTTTATGCACATGCACAACTTCCAGCTAGAGACAGCTCAGAATGAGGAAAATGAGTCTGTCCTCAAACCAGCTCTGCTGTCTCTCTTCCCTCCCATGAATAGTTTTACTGTGCTTTACTAACGGGAAAGGCTCTGAACAGCGAATAAATAAATTTATATATATTTGAGCGCACTGGGGACCACATTGCTCTCTGCAAGTCCCTGAAAGGAGCTGTGCAGAGCTGGGGGTCAAAATTTTCTCCCAGGGAACAGGACTTAGATTGGATATTAGGGAAAATTTCCTCATCAAAGTTTTGCCCAGCCCTGGCAGAGCTGCCCAGGGCAGTGGTGGAGTCACCACCCCTGCCAGGGTTTAAAAGATATGTGGAGGCGGCACTTGTTCCCCCTTGGCAGTGCCGGGGGAATGGCTGGACTGGGTGGTCTTGGGGGGCTTTTCCAGCCTGATTCTGGGATTTGGGAGTGTGTCCATCAGCGCTCATCCACTAAAGGTCAGTGACTGCAGGTAAAGCCAAATACTGAGGAAATCAAGAAAATACACCGGCAATTGTACCAAAAAGCTGAACCTTGGAAAGCGTTCAGCCTCGGTGAACTTTGTTTTAACCACTGGATCTCTTGGAAAAATACTACAGGATGCAATCAAACTAGAAAAGGCAGCAAACGTTGACAGTCTGGATTGTCCAATTGGCTGCAATTTCTGTGGCTGCTGCAGGCTCTGGGTTCCAGATGGAGGCGGAGGTTTGGCTCCTCCTCAGCTCACACGGGGGGACAGACTGGTTATCCCACGTTCTCCGTGGTGGTGTGGCTCCTACTCNAAGCGTTCAGCCTCGGTGAACTTTGTTTTAACCACTGGATCTCTTGGAAAAATACTACAGGATGCAATCAAACTAGAAAAGGCAGCAAACGTTGACAGTCTGGATTGTCCAATTGGCTGCAATTTCTGTGGCTGCTGCAGGCTCTGGGTTCCAGATGGAGGCGGAGGTTTGGCTCCTCCTCAGCTCACACGGGGGGACAGACTGGTTATCCCACGTTCTCCGTGGAGGTTTGGCTCCTCCTCAGCTCACACGAGGGGACAGACAGGTTATTCCATGTTTTTAGTGGAGGTTCGGCTCCTCCTCAGCTCACACGGGGGGACAGACAGGTTATCCCACGTTTTTAGTGGAGGTTTGGCTCCTCCTCAGCTCACACGTGGGGACAGACAGGTTATCCCACGTTCTCCGTGCTGGAGTGCTCGGAGAGCAGCAGAAGGCAAACACCAAGGAGTAACAAGCAAGATCGAATTGAAATTTCCTCTTGGATTTGAATGACCACTCAGAGACACTTGTCTCTAAGCCCTGGCTGTCTAATTTTAAGTGTTCTTTGTTCTGTGGGTTGGAAGCTGTTCAGGTGTAGCAGGCAAGCACCTGACCTTCAAAACAGCCCAGGATGGAGAAACGAAGCAGATTAATGCGCCTGCTATTTAAGTCCTTGTGGTGGGTGGGATTTTTGGCTGCCAAAGCCCTCTTCTGCGAATATGAGACATCAAGGCCGTGGATATTTCAACACACATTTTATCAGCAGTGCAAACAGAGACTTAACACGGGCGTTTTGCATAAGGAACTTAATGTATTCACTCCAGCAGGTTATTTTTAGCTCCCAAGTGCAGTCATGCGGACGCTGATCCGCTTGTGTTGCCCCAGTAGATTGCAGACATATGTTGGAGTAAATGTGGCAGGGAAAGCATGGCTGGGACAGGCAGAAATCCTTTTAAGATCAATTATTGACACACTCCTCACAGAACCTGCTCCCCAAGCCCACAGGGAGGGTGGTGGGCTTTGCATCCTGCCAGGCGTGGCCAGGGGCTCGTCTGGGTTTGTGGATGGGCACTGCAGGATGGGGTTAACACTCCTACAGCTCAATGAAACGGGAGGAAAAACAGGCAAAAAAGGAAAAACCTGGCACAGTGAAGCCAAGGAGAGGAAGATATAAATCCACTCAAATCCACGGCAACAAACTCATTCCCAATGCTTGTGCTGAACACCAACGAAGAAATGATCCAGACTGGGCTGTTGTAATGATCATAAAATGGGTGAATGAGGTCAGCTTTCATTTTAATGTACATTGGTTTAAACTCTGTAATAAATCTGATCTCAAAAAGCAGTCATAAATATACACACTTGTACCTTTGGCAATATAAAACAAATAACTTCAGTCTCTCTGTGTGTTTGAAAGCAGAGCAGCTGGGAGAGAAAAACCCTTGCACTGAAGGGAACACTTTGTTCCAACTAACATTTCCTTTTCTAATTCTCTGGCTAGATAAGAAATTACTTTAAAATGCCTCATATCCACTCAACCATGTTAAAAATGGTTTGGAGATGCGAGAAAAACAAAAATCCTAATAAACGTTTTTTCTCTCATGAGCAGTTCTGGTTTTTTATCCCTGATAAACAGGGGAAGTTGGAGCATGAAGGGTCCTGCTCTCCTGAGCACGGAGCAGCATTTCACTGGGGCGGGTTTAATGAGTTTGAATTATCCAGTTTCCTATCTGTGCTTTGGTGAGCTCTATCTATTGGAGCTGTGTGGAGCTCCCCAGCCCGGTGTCTGCCTCTCCAAAGAGCAGCCAGGATCTGCTCCTCAGCTGAGCAGGAGCATCCAGACCAGAGCAAGAGCAAAGGCTCCTGGTTGTGTTCCTGGAGCAAAGCAGATTCCAGGCTGCCTGCCTGGCCTGGGCTGGAAAAAGCAGGCACGGAGATGGAGAGGGCAGCCCTGAGGGAATCCAGAGAAGCAAAAAGACTGCTGGATTCAAGAAGAAAGTTCAAACAGAAAAAAAGTTAATCTATAATTCTGTTATAAAGTCGGAAAAATAAGGATAAGCCGAAGTTTTATCTCATTCCTGTTTCGTTTCTTGGACTCTCACTGTCTCACAGGAGTTTCTGTGTGCACTACAAACACTGTGTAAGTCTTCAGATTCTCTTTTCTTCCCTTAAAAAAAAAAAAGGAAAAGGAAAAGCTAAAAAAAAAAGCAAACAAAAAAACCCCAACAAGAAGGAGAGCCTGAAAGGAGAAGCAGAGGCACACTGGAGTGAGGTCTGTGCTCCCCACGCCCTGACAGTGCAGGGATCCCCTCTGGGACAGCCCCTCCTCGGGGCCTGTGCCGCAGGGAACCTCTGGAACGTTCCCTCCTCGGAGCCCTCACCCCTCTCCGCTGTCCCCTCTGGGCCAGGGGGCTCTGCTGGCAGGAAAATCCCTGCGCCTCGGGGGCCTCACCTGGCGGTGTCGGCACCTGCGCTCTGCAAACCAGGGCAGGGGCCGGGGGGGCCGGGTGCAGATCCGTGCGGGAAATGGATATTTCCTTATTTTCTCACCCAGCATCCACACCTGGCAGCTTTCGCACCCAGAGCAGCCACTGGGGCACGCCAGCTCCCAGCTCCCCTGATTTTACTGCTGAGCAGAGCAGTATGGATTTTTACTCCATGTTCTCTAGGAACGGGAATTTATTGATTCGGCACAAGGGACGTCAATAGGTCCAAATAACAATAAAGATTCTGAAGCCAGTCTTAAAAATAATAATAATAATAATAATAAAAAGTGCAGCTGATAAGTGAAATGAGCCATTTATTACTCTGAAAGCCACATTGGTCGCACCATTTGAATTCTTTGCTGAGTGTTGACTTTTCCAATTGACTTCCATACAGTTTTCTATTCCTCTCTCCCTGTGAAATAAAACAGACAAGGGAAGGAAGGGTAAAAGCTGTCTCTGTTATCTGCCTGTGTTTCTGGAGACTTCTCAGTGCCTTTCTTTCTTAATCTGTAGGTATTTGGGTTCAGAAATGCCGACGGTATGTTCTGGAAAATGCACAAGTTCTTTGAAACAGAAAGAATATTTTCCTTTCCATACAATTTTGTTTCTGGCTTTCATCAAAATTTTATTCTTTGAAGCTTTCTGTTCATCCACACGGCTTGCAGACAGCTCTGGCAACTGCAGCTCCGCTCTGCTCCCCCGTTCTCAGCCTTGTATGAAACGAGTGTGTAGGAAGAAGTTAGGGAAATGTCAGCAAAGGGTTGCACTCTAGAACACCTGAGTGTCCGTGAGTCAGAGCCCACTAACCGCGCTCTGCATCCCCTCACACTTGTTCATCCGGCCCACGCCAGACTCTGCCAATTTGTGCGGCTGGGCTGTAAACCAGGCGTGCGAAACCCAGCTCCAAGGAAATCAATCATTACTCGGGATAATCTGCTGTAATCTGTTAAATGCGGCAGCTTCGGGCCAATTCTCCCCCTGCCGTGCGCTCATTCCGCAGCTCGGGGCTGGGCAGCGCTGAGCCATTAAATCCATCCCGTTCCTGCCCATCTGATCCTCCTGCAGCAGGGATTGTCCCCTCCGTTCCTGCCCTGGGGACACTCGCGCCGCCAGGTGCCAGGTGAGACCTGACCCGCCTGCAGACACCGCCCCGGCCCGGCTCAGCTCAGCCATGGAGATCTTCGCCCCTTCAATTCTTCTTTTCACCATCTGCGGGCAAATTAACCAGTAACAGGACTGGTGAGCACTGGTGGAAACGACAAGCGTTGCTCTATTTCAAGCAGGGTATAATCAGGGAGGAAGAGTGTATAAATAAAACATCTTGCGTACAATCTGGCCGGATGAGGAAAGCCATCTGCATCTGCCTGGGGCTCGCAGAGGACAGGGGCTGTGCTGCCTCAGAGGAGAGGACACAGTCCCCAATCCCACTCCTGCTGCCTCAGAGGAGAGGACACAGTCCCCAATCCCACTTCCGGTGACTGAGAGGAGGGGACACAGTCCCCAATCCCACTCCTGCTGCCTCAGAGGAGGGGACACAGCCCCCAATCCCACTTCCGGTGCCTGAGAGGAGGGGACACAGCCCCCAATCCCACTTCCGGTGCCTGAGAGGAGGGGACACAGCCCCCAATCCCACTCCTGGTGCCTCAGAGGAGAGGACACAGTCCCAGCCCCGCTCCTGCCGCAAGCCAAGCCAAGGACACCGTGGTTTGGAGCTCCAGCGCTGGTGTAACCGGCAGGGGAAGGAGGGTGGTCCCCTGCCAGCCCAGGCCGTTCCAGGAGCCCCTGTCCCCATCCCCGGGGCTGGGCCCACCCTGGCCTCAGCCTGCCCCGGCTCCCTGGGCAGCTGCGCTGGGAGAGCCTTGGCAACCCCCGCAAGGAGCTCCTGGCTGGAGGCAAATTCTGATGCAAGAATTAATTTTATGCCGTTTGGTCTTTAAGGACCTGTAATGGCCTTTTCCTCAGGTCGGGGCTGTCCCTGAGGCTGTGCTGGCTGCTGGCCCTGGCGGCACCGTGCCAGGACCAGGCAGGGGTTGGTAAAATCTCTGCTCGCCCTGTGGGTAGAATTTTTCCATCCCTCTCCAGTGCTACCAAAGGCTTTTGAAATCCCAACATCTTCATTAATGCCTGCTTTACCCCTTTATAAACCTACTAAATATAAAGGGGAGAAACAAAAGGAATATAGGCTGAAAAAAAGCTGTAATTAAGCAATGTCAGATGCCTGCAGTGTGAGTGGGAAATCTGAATAAAGACAATGGCATGTGTGAGTTAAGGGTGTGAGTCAGCCTGGAGTCAGCAAGGACTGTAAGAGCTGCCTCTGGATTGTCTCCAAGACCTAAAGCTGGACAAAAATAGGCTTCAATTGGTGTTACAGTAGTGAGGGACATCCTACACTGAGGCAATTTGGCCTCAGAGAGAATTATACACTCATCGATTCTGAGGATGAGAGGCGTTTTTCTGCCCTTGTGATACACATGAACTTCAAGGCTTTGAGTTTTGACTTTGAGCTAAATGTTCAGGAGCACTCAGATCTGAATTTCATGAAGGATATGCTTTAGTACCATGAAAAGTTACAGCTGGAGAACCCAAACAAATAGGTTTGAATGGGAACTTTGATGTTTGTTGAGGTTTTGGGTTGGTTTGTTTTTTTTTTTTTCACATTTCCTAATGTTTTCACAATCCCGTGTCTCCCGGAGTTTGGGGTAAGAAATGAAGTGCCCGTATATCTGTCATCACATCTGCTCGGCACGCCCCTGATGTGCTCTGCTCTTCCTTTCAATGGCAAGAGGTTTTTTCCTGAAGAAGACCACACATTTCTCGGTGTTGCCGGTTTGCCGCCGTGACTCCCTGGGCTTGCTCGGGTGAGCGATGCCTCGGGCGGGGGGCAGGAGGAGCCGGGGTGTCAGCCCCTGCCGCCAGGACCTGCGCGCCCACCACGGGCAGGTCCAGCCTGGCCCCGGGGCCGCTGCCTGGAGGGATCCCCGCAGTCTCGGGCCCTGAAACGCCCATTAAACCCCAGAGCCGGCGGTGAGCGCCAGGCACCCCGAGGGGTCTCCGCGGACACAGGTTAAATCAGCCGGGCTCTGGGGAACGAAACAGCTTTCAGAAGAAATACTGCAGAATGTTAAATGGAGAATGGTGGCCATCCTGGCCAGTGCAAGGGGGAGAGTCCTGAGGGTGGTTCTGAGCCCTGGAGGGGTTTTCCCTCTGCCTGAGCCCCCGCAGGGCAGCGGCTCCCACCAGCGGATCCGGGGCCGGGGAGCTGCAGGGACGGTCCTTGCTCCAGGAGAAGCAGCCCCTCCCGGAGCAGGGGAACAGATGGCAGCGATGATCTTTATTGCGCTGTCACAGAAATCACAGCCAGGAAGCAGCTGCACCGGAGCGGCTGAACGTGGAGTCTTCTCCTGGTGCTGTGCAGGGAGGAAAACTGGCATTGTTTGGTTTGGAGAGCGATTCCTCCTGCTTCTCTAGAAACCTCCAGCTGGCTGATCTCTTGTCTCGCCAGCTGATACGGAGCTGACACGTTTCAAAATCTCCGTGACATCCTGACAGCTGGAGCGTCGAGGTTCTCGGGTTTTTCAATGATCGGTGTCTCAAAGGGGCCAGGGAGAAACTCGCAGGGACCACCCTGTCCTCAGAGTCCAGAAACGCTCGTGGACGCTCTGGTGGAGAAAAGTCTGCAGGGAAGAGCAGGCAGAAACAGCCAGTGATAATTTAACCAAGGAACCCTCCCTAGAAGAGCAGCCAGAGAGCGCCTGACTCAAGGGACACCGGGGGAAAGGGCAGCAGCTGCGGCTGAGGTGGGATGCTGAGATCCGCGGGGAAAGGCCTTAGAGAGGGGATGGGAGGTTGGTGCTGACTCCAGGGTATCCGGGCAGCCAAATGCCGAAGCTTCTTCAACCAAGAGCCGTCTAAAAAAACCAGAGAGGGCCCTTTGTTGCTGTAAAAGGAGGGCCGTTTTCCCAGTCTTTCTCTTGGGCACGGCAAGGCACAGGGGGAGAAGCCAGGAGGGGCCTCAGGGAGCCCCAGAGGATTTCTGTGATTCGGGCGCTCCCTGTTAACAGCTGCTCGGACCTTTCTTTGCTCTGGTGGCCAAGGAAAGTGATGAAGAGCCCAAAAAGCCCAAAGGCCCTCTCCAGTGTTTGCTCCTTTCCAGGGTCCGTGGGGCAGAAAGAGCTGCCCCTGCTGCTCTGGGGGGAGCACCAAAATTAACCCCTTTCTCTCCGCCTCACAGGGACCATCCTGATCTCAAAGCGCATCACAGAGCAAGAGGTTTGTAAATCATCCAGCAGAGAAAATCCCCATAAATCACAGCCTGTCACGGCACGGAGCAGAGGAGAGAGCTGCAAACAGAGCCGGGCTGGAGAAAGCAGCAACAGGCAAAGACAATGGCTGAGGGCTCGCAGCAGACACTGAATTATCTTTGCCATCTGCTTCTTGCTAACGCCCATTTATAGAAGAAACTGACATTTGGAAACACTGAGTGCTGATTGTTGTGCCCGTGGAATAATCTTCCACTGGATACAATTAATCATTAACCCAACAGGAGCCTTGTCCCAGCGTTGCTGCAACCAGAGCACCTGCTGAGATGTCCAAGTTCAGCAAGCAGGAACTTTTCTTTAAAAACTCCCCTAAAAAGGAGAGGGAGGCTGGGGTGAGGAGGTGAGCTCTGTGATGAGGGCAGGACAACTGGGGATTTTAGAATAAATGCCTGCACTTCTGCTGATGTGTTTGGCTGATGTCCCTTGTCCCAAAATCCTGGCCATGGGGAAGGAGGCAGGCAGGGGCTGCAGGAGTCTCCACACACGGAGCAGGCTGGAGAGCAGCTAGAGGTAATCACAACCACTTACAGTCGATTAAAAGCCTCGAGAAGCCAATATATTGCAAAGAAAAACAAATAGCGACTCTGCAAAAAGTTGATCAATGACTAGCCAAGCAGCAAACAATTAAAAGGGGGAAAATATCCTTAGTCCCTGAATTGTGTAATATTCCTTCCCCAGCCCCGAGGAATGAGCTGTCCCCGGGCCCAAGGCTCCAGTAGGTGCAGAGGAGCAGGAGCAGGAGGAGGAGGAGGAGGAGGAGGGCAGGGTTCCATCCTCACGGAGCTGCTGCCCACCCCGGGCTGCAGGACAGGAGGAGCTCCCGGGGGTTTGCAGTTGCTTTTCTCTCTGCCAAGCCAGTCCCAGTATCCTGACCGAAATTTCTGATTTTGGAGACTTTTGTCCCAAATTGGGCCGTGGTTGCTGAGGCTGTGGGTTGCCCTGGATCACTCTGCCCAGCCTGCAGCCCGGGTGGAAAGGATGCTGCACAAAACACCCACAGAGAGGTTTCTACCCAAAAGCCTGAGCTGCCTTGCTGAATTACTGTGATAGAAGAGTTTACTCTCTGGCATGAAGTGACAAAGAGAATTTTCTATGAAGAAAACGGAAAGTGAACAAGACATTATACAAACCATTAAAATTTGCCTTTTTTTTTTTTCTTTTTGGTTAGCAACAGCTTCTGGCAAGATGAATAATTTGGAAGTGAAAGTCACATTTTAAGACAGAGCAGGGGCCCTTGATCTGAAACTAATTTGTTGTCAAAAAGAGTTAAGGGATTTTAAGCTGGGCTTTCTCTGGAGCAGAATAACACAACGTAAATGCGAGGACCTGCTCAGCTCCTCCACTGCCACAACAACCTGGTGCTGCTTTAAGTCCTCTTCGAAACGCTGTGAAGCCAAGGAGGCAGGTCCAGCGGTCCCGGCTCCTCTTTAGCTGTGGTGAACCCTCCCAGGGGCGCCTGGAGGCAGTTTTGGAGCAGTGGGAAATGAGCCTCAGCAGAGGTTGGGGTCGCTGGGGCAGGGAATGAGGAGGAGCAGACCCTGCAGGGCTGCAGCAGAGGGCAGGAACAGCACACCCTGCCCCTGGGAGTGCCTCTGGGGGTGTTTTGTCCTCCTGAGCACCCCCTGGGCACTGCCCGGGTGCCCAGCACTGCTCTGTGCCCTGTGCTGGGGAGGGCTGGCCCTGCCGGGGGGGCACTGACCATTTGGACAAGGCTGCCAGGCACAGGGTGGGATTTGGGGTGTGCTGTACAGGGCCAGGAGCTGGACTGGGGTGATCCTTGCAGGTCCCTTCCAGCTCAGGATATTCTGTGATTCTATTAAATCAGCAGAGGAGTTCATAGTGGTTGGTCAGATTATTTATTGCCAATAATTTACACAACTTAGACATTTTTGGTCAATACATTATTTGTGGTTGTTTTTCTGTCATTAATTGCTCAGCCACTGAGGCACTGGTATAATGCTCAATTAGTGATTAATTCACTGATTGCCACCTTTCCCCCTCTGCGGGACGTAAGCGACTGCAGCCCTTGCTCCCTTCTGGAACGAAGATTGGTGCCCAGTGCATCACCCACAACTTTATCACGGGCAGCAAAGCTCCTCTTTGCTGTGGTTTACGTGGAGGGAAATGCAGAGAAGGGGCTGGGGGCAAACCAAACCCTGAAATGTGTCTGTGCCATGCCCTGGAGGCAGGCAGCAGTCACCCCCCGGCCTGGCCCAGCCATCCCTCCTGCGGTGCCACAGCAGCGTCAGTTCAACAGAACTGCAGGGGCAGCACAGCGTGACCGGCTCCCAGGGCCAGCGGGCAGGGACAGGTGGGATTTGGGGCAGGAATTGTGCCCTGGGAGGGTGGAGCCCTGGCACAGGGTGCCAGAGCAGCTGGGGCTGCCCCTGGATCCCTGGCAGTGCCCAAGGCCGGGCTGGGCAGGGCTGGGAGCCCCTGGGACAGTGGGAGGGGTCCCTGCCGTGGCACTGGGTGGGCTCTGGGTCCCTGCCATGGCAGGGGTGGCACTGGGTGGGCTCTGGGTCCCTGCCGTGGCACTGGGTGGGCTCTGGGGGCCCTTCCGCCCCAAACCATTCTGGGATTCTGTGATCAAAGCTGCCCAAGCCTTTTAACCTCTGCCTGCTGGGGACGCTGACACGTGCGGGGTGCCCTCCCCAGCCCTGGGCAGGCGTCCGTGGGAGCCCCGGAGCGGCCTCTTCCCCTGGAGCGCAGGAATCCCCCCTGATGCTGCCTCTTCCTCTGGAGCGCAGGGAATCCCCCCCGATGCTGCCTCTTCCCCTGGAGCACGGGGAATCCCCCGGAGGTCCGCAGAGGGGAGGATGGACGGGCACCGCTCCAGCGTCGGCTCCGTGTCAGGGTTATTTTGTGTTTCCTGCTCGAATTGCCCGCTCCGAGCCCAGACAGGGATCTCTGGGGCTGCGGGAGGAGCTCAGCCATGGTTTGGAAGTTGCTGTGACACAAATCATTTCTGGCCTGACGGGGCTGCTGTCAAACCCCGGCGGGTGCTGAGTAAACAGGCTCACGTAACAAAGGCCTCGTTATAAAGCTAATGGTGTACAACTATGGTGATCCGTAGAAAATTGGTCATTAGCTGCAGGAGTGTGAAAACCAAACATTTTTCCCTGACACTTCCTCTCAGCCACTCTGAGCAAACACACAACTGAAAATGTAGGAACACCCCGCGTTCCTCAGAGTGGTTAAACACGGCGGAGTGAATCTCCCCCGGGCTGGTTTCTGCCCGCCGAACGCACTTGGGCTGCCCCGTCTGCAGCCACGCTTACAACTTCTCTTCCACGGGACGAGCCCGGGCTGGTGGGCAGGCATGGACCCCTGCCCTGGGACAGGCTGAAAAATCGCTTCATGAGGAGCCAGAGCTTCACTTTCTCATCCGAAACACCTTCCCAGTGCCGTGGGAGTGGGAAAAGAGCTCCTCACTTCCCTGCGACAAAGCAGAAAACTTCCCAGCTGCCATCGGCTGGGGCCACGTGTGCGGATGGTCCCAATTAGCCTCCCAGATTCTAGTTAGTTTCCAATCAAAAAGATTATTAATGAGAATTGGGTCACTTTTAATTAGCTGCTGTTAACATAGCAGCTTCCCCTCTCCCAAAGACATCACTTTTTCTGATATTAACCATCGAGTCGTCTTTCTCGGAGCAATTATCCCATCAAAACTGGTTGCTCTCACCATTAACAATTTTCATACTAATGCATTAATTGCCCCTGGCCTACCCACTGTCTAATCAGCAAGGTGGGTATTAGTTTCTGGAAGTGATTGATTTCAAGGGACTTTGTGCTTAATTACATTTTAGCAAACTCTGTTTTGAATCCTTGGAGAAGAGAGGCGTTTTCTGTTTGGCTTTGAACTCACTGTGTTGAAGGGATCCAAGTATCTAAATTATTCCGTTCACTCTTAAGCATGCTCGTCATGAGATGGTGGAGTTTTGTCACTTCTGATTCATCTTTGCCCAGAAGAGCTCACCCCAATTGTAGGGTTTGCATTAATAAGGAAGTTTGCTTTAAAAAATAATGATTACATTATATATATCTGCATGTCAGGCATGGAGAGAGCAGAGTGATCTCTCAAAATGTAATTTGTGTATCAATCACTTAACTCGATGGTTTGGGATGAAATGTGCTATATAAATGCAAGGCCATAATTTATCTTCTTTCTTCTTGTGTCTCAACTTAATGGCACCTTCAGTGCCCACTCTGACTCCCAGAACCTCGAGCTGCGGGGCTGGGGCAGAGCGAGGGCCCAGCTCAGGCAGTGCTGGGGCTGGGAGCTCCCTGGATTCAGGGCTGTCCTGCAAACCTCTCGTAGCCAGGTCTGGAATCACCGTGTGCCAGGCATTTCCGTGGAATCACAGAATCCCAGAAGGGGTTGGGCTGGAAGGGACCTCAGTGCCCACCCAGTGCCCGCCCTGCCCTGGCAGGGACCCCTCCCGCTGTCCCAGGCTGCTCCAGCCCCATCCAGCCTGGCCTGGGCACTGCCAGGGATGCAGGGGCAGCTGCTCTGGGCACCTGTGCCAGGGCCTGCCCACTCCCATAGGGAAGGATTCCCTCCCAACATCCCATCTAAAGCTGCAGCCCAGCCCCTGCTCCATCCCGCAGACACTGCCTGTGTTGATCTTCCAGCGGTAGAAGACACTGCCACTGATCTGCAGGAGTCGATCTCTGACTCCCCTTTACCTCTAAAACACACATTTGATATGAGTAGGAAGACGTTGGAATTCCCTGCCTGCAAGCCCAAAGCAGGAGATCTCCAGTAATGCACTGAGTTCTGATGGAAGTGGGCCAGGGAGGAGGGAAAGGGAAATGGAAGGAAGAAGACCATTTTGTTTACAACCTTTAGGAATTTCTTTACAGCTGGGGCCTTTTATGAGGGGGACGTTCAGACAGATCTCACTGTTCCTGTCATATTTTTGCCCCAGGCTCATTATTTCTGCTTAGAAATGGCCTCATTAATCAAATGTTCTGGGAATGCATGTGATCAGTAGTATCAAAATCACTAATCATCACTAAGAAGCAACGAAAATTCATTTTTGCCTGCAGTTTGCTAGACCTTGCTTGCAGAGAAGACATTTTCCCACCTTCTCCCCAGCTCGGAGCCAAAGGCTGGCAGAGCAGCCGGCAGCTGCAGGCTCCAGCACACGGCTGCCAGTTCCAAAGAGGAAGACCAAGAACAGCAGGTCGTGGGCTACATCTACAAGAGCTGGAAATAACTGCAGGGCTCACTGTGGAGGGATGAGTGCCTGGGATTAGCTGCTGTACCCCAGCTCAGCAGGGAGGAGCAAACCACGGCTTCAGGGGTCCTGTGTCCACCTCGGTGAGCGCTCCCACTTGAGCTCCCTGTGCCTGAACTGCTCTAACCAGCCTGAAATTATTTGGATCAGGCAACTGACAAGTGTACAGGTGGAGGAGGAAGAGAGCACCAGGAACTCAGCGATTTTCAGCGTCCTCCCCATTCACGCCCAGCACAGCCTGGCCGAGGGGCGATGGGAGATGGAGCTGTCGGGATGGGGGCTGTGCCGGGAGCCCAGGGCATGGCCCCTGCTGCCCCCGCCACCCCTAAACACTGCCACAGCTGCTCTCGCCCCTGCCCTGCCCGGGCTGGGCCTCAGGCAGGAGCTGATCCCGGGGAAAGAACGCCCAGCACCGGCAGGAGCCGGGGCTCTGCAGCCTGGGGGAGAAATGCTGCAAGTAGGGGGGCAGAGGGGGACTGGAGAAAGTGTTTTTCTACTTGAAAAATGATAAAATTTTGATAACTTCCAGCCAGCTCAACCGGCAGACAGGCAGCTCAGACAAATGTATAAAACATCAAAAGGCTCAGGATGGAGAGCTCCAAATATAGATCCCTGCAATGCAATTCGTTCCTGAAGGAGAAAGGGGAAACTTTGCCATAACATGTTGTGTTGCAGCCCCATTTCCACATGTGCAATGAGCCAAGATGAAAAGCATTGCAGAGACCTGTGCATCAGTCTCGGAGTCTGAATGAAAAACCCCACAAAAATTAAACATGCGCATAAGAAGTTAAAAGGAGGATGTGCTCAAAGTGTGCTGAAACATTTTGCAGCTTGCTAAAGAGAGGAAAAAAAAAACCCAACTCAAATTCCATCATGTGAAGACTGAAACAGTGACAAAGATAGAAAGGATAGATTTGGAATTCAGGTTTTGCAGCTCCCAGTGGAAGGTGTTTAACTGTTTCATTTGTTGCAGTTTAACTGCAAGAGGGATTATTTCTTGCTGCTGGGAGGAGCAGGGCACAGCCGCAGAGAGCCTTCCAAGGCACAAAGCTCTGCTCCCGGAAAAGCAGGAATCCTCCCGACAGCCAGGCTTGATCCTGCCTGCACTGGAGCAGGGGCTCAGCAGGGCCTCGAGTCCTCTCGGCATCAATTCTCAAAGAAACAAAATAAATCAGCGGCACTTGAAGGTGCTGGCCCAGCTGCTTTGCCCTTCAAGGTGCTTGAGGGATTTTCCCATCGCTTATCTCCCAGCTGAAGAAAACACCCCAGAGCTGCTGGGGGACCCCTCAGAGCCCCCCAGAGGGCTGATCTCCCTCTGGCAGGGGCTGCTTGGAGCCCGTGGGGCCCCGGGGCTCTGCCCAGGGCAGCAGGAGCCCCACACAGCACAGGGCACCTTCTGGCAGCACAATTATACCCTGCACTTTTCTGGAATTACCGGCTAATTTACTCCTTCTGACTCAGGCAATCCGTTTCCATAAGCTCTAAATATTCCTGATTCATCTGGCTCTCATTTCTCTATCAATCAACAGCAGAAGTTCTCTGGATAAGCAAGTGGGTGTAGGGAGAATCTCATGATTAGTCAATGCTAATTAATGTCCACTTAGAGTAATCATTAGCAGGGTTTAATAATTTGTAGCTCTGATCTCACTAAATAACCAGAAATGATTACAAGGAATGCTCAGCTGAGAACTTAATTAAGCATTGGTGGCGTAGATCTTGTTTGGCGATGGTGTGGCAGCCACGGGATCCTCAGCGCTGTCAGCAAGCGGCGCCTCTCTGCTCGTTCCCTCTATCTACAGATAGAAATGTCACTGAACTGATATTAATTCTAAATTAAAGGTTTCAAAGGGCAGTTTAGAATGGAGCTGTGGTTTCATAGGATCACAGACGGGTTTGGGTGGGAAGGGACCCCAAAGCCCGTCCTGTTCCACCCCCTGCCGTGGGCAGGGACCCTTCCACAGACCCCTCCCAACACGTCCAGGGACGGGGAAACCTTTCCGCAAGGCAGGAGGCAAATGTCGCAGGGCAGGCCGGCAGCGCTGTGCCCGAGAGGCTGCAGCCCTGCAGGACCTGGGAGTCCGTGGGAGACAGCAAAGCTTCGGTTCCTGCCCTCGCTGCTCCCACCAGCGCCCAGAAACTCCCCCGGAGGCAGCGCTGGTGCAGGTGGGACCATCCCAACCAGTTTTGGATCTCCGTGTGCTTTCTGAAGAAGTTAGGACATAATTCTTTCTTTTTCCCACATAAAACGTGGCCCCAGGCACGTGCGCTCCTCGTGTCCCAGCAGAGCCCTCAGCCCAGGGCTGAGGGAAGAGCAAACCTGCCCTGGTGGGGTTGAAGCTGCACTTCCAGGGCAGCCCGAGCCTTCCAGAGCCGCCGTGCAGGGCCCCAGGGCAGCAGGCAGCGCAGGGCTGCGTTATCTCCAGAGCAGCCCCAGGAGCAGGGAACAGGGCCTGGGGGCTTTGGTGGGCGCTGTGGGGCCGAGGAGGAACGTGCACACCTCATCTCCAGGCAGAAAGCTGCCACAGCGAGCAGTTCTCTTTCTATTGGTGCGGTTGTTAAGTATACAAATTAGGCAAAGATAAAAAAAAATCATTAAAATGCAATCATAGCAGTGATGTTAGTTTATGGCTATGTAAGTACATTAAAAGACCAACTTCATAGGTCTTTATGTGCTTAATAAAGCTGAATAATTTACCGGAAAAAGATCTGTGGTGGCAGCAGCAAAGTAAATTTTTTATCTCTATTTGACTTCAGGCAAACTCAGGTAGAGAAAGAAAAACCATTACTATATTTCAGGTCACGTGTTTCCATACTGGGATGAAGAACAACAATTCTGGTCCAGAAAAAAGAGTAAAAAAGAGAATGAGGTGATAATTTGCTCTCCCTCACAGCACGGTGTGGGGTTGAAAGGATTGCTGCACCCCGCTAGCACCGTGCCCACTTTCCATCTTCATCCTTCCCCATCCTTCTCCTCCCAGGATGAAAGGGGAGGAAAAGGTCTGTGATCAGATCCATTCCTTGCAAGTAGAAGCTGCTCACGCTTCTGTGGGAAGTGGTTTCCGCAGCAAACGTGTCTCTCTGTCAGCACAGCCATTAAGAGGCCTTGTAGCACCGTAGAAAACTTGCGTTGCAAAATCCTAAAGCTCATTAAAACACCGAAAGGTGCTCAAGCACACGTGGGATGCTGCTGCTTGCTCTGGCTCCTCCAGGCGGAGGCTGGAGTTGGTCCTGGTTTGGCTCCTCACTCTCATCCCCAGAGAGACCTCCTGGACGTTTTCCCCCAGGAAAATGAGGGAAACGAGAGGGGGAAATGGTAGATGGTGATTAAGGACACCGTCACAAAAAATGGAATAGGACTTTCACTGCATTTAGTCCTTTAATATTTTCCACAGTCTTCATAGTTCTCTGCCTACCCGCTCATTGCAGCAGGTGCACGGAGCAGGGTCAGGATCTGGCCAGGCAGCCTGTCCTGCCCTCTGCTTCCCTGTCCTCTCCTGTCCTGCCCTCTGCTTCCCTGTCCTCTCCTTCCCTGTCCTGCCCTCTGCTTCCCTGCCCTGTCCTGCCCTGCCCTCTCCTGTCCTGACCTGTCCTGTCCTGCCCTCTCCTTCCCTGCTGTCCTGTCCCGTCCTGTCCTGCCCTCTCCTGTCCTTCCCTGCCCTGTCCTGTCCTGCTTTCTCCTGTCCTGTCCTGCCCTCTCTTGCCCTGTCCTGTCCTGTCCTTCCCTACCCTGTCCCCAGGTGTCCCCAGGTGTGCCCAGGTGTGCCCAGGTGT
>WBMY01004821.1:1157-20711 GCA_013397315.1 Donacobius atricapilla | reverse complement strand
GCGAGGATGGGCCCGGGGCCAGCGGCTGCCCCGGGGAGCGCAGGCACGGAGCGCCCGGGCAGCGCCTCCCGCTCGCCTCCTCCCTTCTCCCCGCTCTGCACCCGCCTGTTGTCTGTGGCAGCGTTTCGTTCTCTCGGGTCACCGAAGTCAGCAGCACAAACCTGATTTTTCAGGCTTTCCTCTTTGTTTAGATACTCCTTGAAGAGACGCTTCCCCTCAGGAGGCTCCCTCAAATCCATCACTGAAAGATTTATTTTTAGCAGTGCTTGTCTGAGGTGCAGCAGCCTGGCAGGGCCCTGTCACTCGTGGCAAAACCTTCCGGTAGCCCAGGGACCCCTCCCACTGTCCCGGGCTGCTCCCAGCCCTGCCCAGCCCGGCCTTGGGCACTGCCAGGGATGCAGGGGCAGCCCGAGCTGCTCTGGGCACCTGTGCCAGGGCCTCACACCCTCCCAGGGGAGAGATGTAACCCTCATCCTCTTCTGTTCCCGGAACTTCTCCCAGCAGAAATGTCAAGAGAACACGCAAGCTTCTCCAGCAGACACTTGCTCCGACAGGAGCTGTACGTTCTGAACACCTCTGCGTGGCCAGCCGACCATTGTAGCTTGAAATCAAAATTAATTAAACCTTGTTTACCATTTGGAATTAGTGAGCTAATGAATATCATACCTCTGAGGCATCCATCTTGGTCAAATATATTGTGCCTCACAGCTGTTGTTTTCATCTAGATTAGGTTTGCTCCAGGTTTTATGAAGACGTCTACGAAGTAATAAACCCTGCACTTATTTGACTCCAAAAAAAATTATAAAATTTTTATTAGCTTCCAAGGAATTAGGTTTTCTAGTTTTTGCCTGGCAATAAAAGTTGATTTGTTCTCTATCTGCCTGATTGAGTACTTGGGTGCTGGCTATTACTTAAATCTAACGACTTTTTAAAAGACATTAGGGTTGTCTCCTGTGAGCAAACACACTGGGTTTGTGGAATTGCACACTGATTACTCTGTTATAAATGCGGTCACACCTCTGCTATTAAATTTTACCTGCATAAACAAGTCCCTGGCCGTGGCAGGGCTGGGTCGAGATGAGCTTTAAGGTCCCTCCCACCCCAGGAATTCAGTGATTCTGTGTCCTGTCCCCTTCCACAGGACCCGGGCGCTCCCTCCGGCCTGGCAGGGACTCAGCAAGCCTTGGGCACTGGGAGGGGTGGCTCTGCCTCTGCTGTCCCCAGGATAACCAGGGGGATAAGGGACACCGCTGCTGTCAGCACCTCAAGCTACTTTAAATAAATCCTGACTGAAATGCAGAACTGCAATTTTGCCCTTCTGTTTTCAAAAAGGGGGTAGGATCAAGTAGCTGCAGAGCCTGCTCTGCCAAGCATGCAGCAGCAAGCTATTATTCCTCCCAATTAAAAACCGTATTAACATTTGTAGAGCGCTGTCATTGCGCCTGTGACAATCTCTGCTGGCTCTGCTTTACGTATGGGTGAGAACGTAACAGTCCTTTGCTGACAGATGGAGAATGACTTTTCTGTCTCCTCTGCTGTGTTCAGAGATGTGGGAGCATTAGAAGCTGCAAGCCCCCTCGTAGAAGCCCAGGTCAGTACAGCCTGTCCGTGTCACCAGTGGGGGCCTGACATCAGCTTCAGCAGCACAGGAGGAAGGGACTTTCCTCCAAAACAGAAAATCTCTGCCAGGACTGACCATAAGTCACAGAACCACGGAAGAGTTTGGGGTGGAAGGCACCACAAAGCCCAGCCAGTGCCACCCCTGCCATGGCAGGGACGCCTTCCCTGTCCCAGGCTGCTCCCAGCCCTGTCCAGCCTGGCCTGGGGCATTTCCAGGGATCCAGGGGCAGCCACAGCTGCTCTGGGCACCCTGTGCCAGGCCCTCAGCACCCTCACTGCGAAGGATTTCTTCCCAATATCCAATCTAAATCTACTCTCTCCCAGCTCAAAGCCATTCCCCTTGTGCAGAGCTTTGTGTCCCTGTCCCTGAGCAGGAGGGACATTTGCACCCTCCCACGCGTCTCTTGCTTTGTCACCATGTGGGATGACGCGCTGCTGACAGCCTTGCTCAGGAGCAGAGGCAGTGCTCGAGCCTCTGGCGCCCTGTCTCTCCTCACACATCAGACCTGACCACGCTCCAGGGCTGCAGCATTTCCCAGCCACGGTGGCAGGGGAGGTCTGGCTGTGGCCACCACGGGTCCCCTGCCCAGGACAGCGCCCAGAGCTGCCCACCCCGCACTGTTCCCACCTTAGCCCTCGGCTGAGGGATGTGGCAGTGACCTTCCCGGCCAGCTCTGGGGAGGTGACTCAGGGAACTCCCAGCAGCTCCGCTATTCACGGCCCAGGCTGATGTCACAGGCTGCCCCAGGGGCCGCGCTGGCTCCCGGGGGGCTCTGGCCATCAGCTCCGAGCCCATCCCACCCCTCAGCTGGGCCCCAGCTCCCTTCCTTAGGGGCAGCCCAGCCCAAGGCGTGCCAGAGCTCACTGCCTCTGAGACCCGCACGTTTTTCCCCTCAGATGCTCTCCTGCTTCTGTGTGACTTTATTAACCAGAGCAGCTCGTGGCTCTGCTGAGCCCCCGCCAGCCCCTCAATGCCCCTGTGTATGGCATGGGACAGAAAAACGCTAATTATTTCGATTTGATACCCTTGTTAATAAAGGGCCAGTGAATTCAGCTAAGATTGATTTAGCCCTTCTTTGAGGATGTTCCTTCCAGGAGGCTGAGCATGACCAAGAGGCAGAGGAGCCTCCCTGATCCACTGCCTGTTCTCAGCGGCCACAGGAAAAGTTGGTGCTGGAGAGGAGGTTGGATTTTAAAATATTTAAAATACTTGAACCTTGTAATTTGTCTGCATGGACAAGCACCGTGCCAGGCTTGGCCCGAATCTCTCTTAGCCATTTATACAAAAAGGAGTGACCCTTCAGGTGCCTGCAGTGCCCCACCAGGGAGCACCAGGGCTGTGCTGTGCACGGGGCAGCATCCCGGGGCTCCCCACGGCTGTTTCCCCGGCAGAGCCCGGGGGGAGGAAGGGGATGTGCAGAGGAGCCTTTGCAGAGCCCCAGAAGGAGGTGGATGTGCAGAGGAGCCTTTGCAGAGCCCAGAAGGAGGTGGATGTGCAGAGGAGCCTTTGCAGAGCCCAGAAGGAGGAAGGGGATGTGCAGAGGAGCCTTTGCAGAGCCCCAGAAGGAGGAAGGGGATGTGCAGAGGAGCCTTTCCTGCTGTCAGCTCCCACCTCCCACCCGGGCTGCAGGCTCTGGCTCTGCCTGCTCTGCTCCTCGGGCCCATCCGTTACTGCCACCCGCTCTGACGCCTCCCGAACATCACTCAGGGCAAACCCACGATATGTTTTCTCCACACAGCTCAAATGAGCCCAACAAATTCCACTCATCGCAGCCCTGCCCTTCAAGGTGCTCTGGTAATGTTACGGAGTCTGCGGGCGTGAGCCAGTGGTGTGCAGTCCCCGCTGCTGCTGCGGGTGGGAGGCTGACTCACCTCCTGAACTGCCTCCCTCCCCACCTGTAGTGCGGCCCAGTCATCTCCGGACGAGCTGGGACCGGCTATTGCAGCCTGAAGCACAAAGCCGTGAGCTTTCAGGGCCGAAGCTGCCCTGGCAGGGGCTCCTTCCCTCACCCCCAGTGGTACTGCCAGACCAAATGTAAGCAGCCGCGTCAAGAGAGCCTTTGCCTCGCTGTCCTTGGATTTTCCAAACCCTGGCAGCCTAAGAGATAACTCAGTGTTGGTCTGGTTTTCTGTAAAGTGCCAGTGACCCTCATTTCCACATCCCTCCTTCCCCTTAATTGCTTCATTCTCTTCCAGCCCCTCAGCCTGCTAAACCCAATGGTTTTGCTCTCTGCACATCACAAGCTGATTCTGTTCTTGAAAAGATTCAGTTGAATTCTTTTTGCTGCTTTTGTATTGCAGATTTATGCAAAATTTATAAACAAAAAAGTCACAAGCAGAAATCTCATTTTTAAATTCTAAAAATATTGAGAACAAGACTTGTGGAACGTCAGGAATAATGATTCAATGATTCAATCCAGATAGATTTCAACAGTAAGGAGAAAGAGAAGAACTTCTTGAGAATAGCAGATTGAGAAATGACTACATTGCGTATAAAAAAAGAGTGTGTTAAACTTCCTAACTTATTAGACTTCCTGCCACAGATCCTTTAAATGGGATGCAAAGAGGCAGTGAGTCCAAAGCAAAGCCCTCCTCTCCAATGAAGCCACCAGGAATGTGCCCCTGGCTGTCCCCATGTCCCCACGGGCGGGAGGAGCCAGGGGGAGGCGACCCCAGCTCACCTGGGAGCACACAGGTGAGCCCAGGAGCGGCTGTGCCATGGGAGAGACACAGATCCAGGTTTTACCTCCTTGTTCCAGGCTGTGTTCCAGCAAAGGACACCTCAGGAAACGTCCAGAGCCAGGTGGGACGGAGCTTGGAGCCCCCTGGGACAGCGGAGGTGTCCCTGCCCATGGCAGGGGGTGGCACTGGGTGGGCTTTGAGGGCCCTTCAGACCAAACCATCCTGGGGTTCCCTGATCTTCCCCCGGACCCTGAGCAGAGCCGTGAGCAGATCCTGCTGGGTAAAGAAAAGCGGCTTTGGGGATTGCAGGATTTTTCCTTTATGGCCAATTTATACTCAGGCAGGACTTTACACACCAGGAGATTCAGCCAGGCCCCTGATGGAGTTTGCAGAGGTCCCAGGCTGCCTTGATTTCATTCCCATCTGCACCTTTCAGGGCTTTGGCACATTCTGGAATCTGGCTGAGGATCTCTCCTGCAGCTTATTTTGGCAGAGCTTTCAGTCAAGATGTGGGGCCAAATCCTCAGCTAAGATAAATCACTGACACAAGTGGCACTATGCTGATTTGCACCAGTCACAGAGTTTAAATTAAAATCTAATTGAAAACTTAAGCTGTCGTTAATTTTCAATGAATGGCTCTTGCAAGAATGCAGCCAGATCTCCATCAGTTCCGTTTCCAACAAAGGAACAAAGGAATGCTGATTACCACAGGCATGCCCGGTGGATTTTGATCCTCTGCCTTTACCTTTCCCTGCAGCACTGTCTGCCAGCACAGCCCGCGTGATCCTTTGTATCAGGAGATCAGTTATTTCCATGCAAATCTCCTCAGTTATCGTCACCCTCTCCTACAGAGTAATTGACTTTCTGGGGCCTGGGCTGTACCGTGGTTCCTCCAGCTGGGGCTTCTATTATGTTTCATCTTCCATTAAGTGCTGCCCTAGAAATGCAAGCAAAAAGCAGGAATTTACAAGATAAGGTTGTGTACGTGTGTGTGCATTCATCTGCAGGGCCACTCACACGAGTAGTGATGGGTACACCAGGATATTGGTTTAAACAGGATAATAAATTAATTTTGACTTAAGCATAAAGATTATAGAATATCCTGAGCTGAAAGGGACCCACAGGGATCATCCAGTCCAGCTCCTGGCCCTGCACAGGACACCTGAAAACCCCACCCTGTGCCTGAGAGCGCTGTCCAAACACCCCTGGAGCTCTGGCAGCCTCGGGGCTGTGCCCATTCCCTGGGGAGCAGTTCCCACTGCAGCCAGGCCGCGGGGAGCAGGAGGTAGCAGGGAGAGTAGGATGACTGACGGCACGAGTGATCTAATTTCCCGATCGGTTAGTCCCAAATTAAAACCCTTGTGGTCAGATTTAGGTCTGTGGTAGTGTGGAGCCGCGGCCTGAAGCACAGCCCGGCTCATAATGAAGTGAGTGCCATTAGCAGGGGACGGCGTCCCTCGTTAGGCAGCACCACTGCCCCAGCAAATGAAGAAAAATGCTCTGGACAGGACGTAATGGGGCATGGAGAGGCAGCCACGGCACCAAAGTTGAGGTGACTGCAGGGAGAAGTGGCTCCGTGCAGCAGCAGCGCACAGGAGTTGTGCTGATGGGGCTTTAAAATAACACAGAGAGAATTGTGCTGGGATTTTCATGGCTGGGAAGTATTTTTTGCTCTGTAAGTCTGTGCAGGACTAAGTGCAGGTTAGCATAAGCTTTGGAGAAAGGCATGGAGAGGCAGAGGTCATGGGACAGGGCTCAGAGACAGGAACTGTGGGGATAATCAGAGAAGGGGAAGCTGGCAGCTGGTTTTGATGGGATGCTGAGGGCAGAGGAGGGGTTTGCATCAGTGCTGCTGAGTGGGAGAGAGATGGATAGAGGGGAGGAAGCAGCCGGGAGGTCTCCAGCCCACTAACAGGAGGGCCCTGAGATTCAAGGGATATCTGGAGATGAGGCTCCCCTATTTCATGTGCCAAATCACTTCATTATTCATAATTCAAAACTCGTTGGCTTTCCCGGAATTGCTTCCCGACAGCTGCACTCACAGACAGCAGGTTTGGGCTCTGGCAGCTCTGTCAGAGGCTTTCTTGGCCCAGGGAGGTGGATTTGAAGCTGCTCTGGAGCGGTGCAGAGGTGGAGCCAGGGCAGAGGGGCTCTGGTTTGCTCCTCCAGGAGCCCAGGCCGAAGCTGCTCCAGGGGGGTTTTCCCCTGTGCTGTGCCGGGAGATGGACCCGCAGTGCCGGCGGCTCACCCCGCAGGGTGCTGACAGCGGGGGACGTGGGGGGGCTTTTCCAGCGGGTTTGTTTCCAATTCCATCCCTGACTCCTTCAATCCATGGAGTGAACAAACTCCTGAGTGCGGGGCAGGATTAATTCTGCAGCTTGGCTGTGAACCTCAGCTCCCTGTCTGTGCCTTGTGCCCGGGAAATGCCAGAGGGAGGGAAACCTTCTCATCCGCATTCTGGGACCACGGCTCTGCTCCCCTTTCAGGAGGGCAAACGGCAGCATGATGAGGGCAGGGGAAAGGACAAGCCTCCTGTGCAGAGCTGGGCGCTGCTGTGCTTGTTTCCAGCAGGAATGGTTTGTCTAACTGTGTTGTGAGCTAAACCTGGCCCTTCCTCCCACGGACATCTCCATCCCTTTTTGTTTTCACTCCTTCATTACTATTCCCGCATTCCTCTGTCCTCATTTCCTCCCCAGCTCATCCCTGGGCAAGTGCTCCTGTCTCCACTGTACATCAGAAATGTTTGAGCTGTACACAGATAGTTCCTAAAGGCTTTGTGCGTGGTCTTGACTGTTTCTAGTGTAGAGAAACCATCACCACCCAGTCGATGGCTGTCAGGATTCAGGGCTGGGGGCTGGAGCCTTTCAGAGTCGTTTTATTGCAAACAAGGTCTGTGGTAAGTTCAAACTCGCTCTGGCTGCCTCTCTACCTGGAAAATGTGGAAATACTGAGCGTCAGCGCAGCCTGCAGAGTGCTTTGCTCCCTCGGGGATGGGAGGGCCAGCGGCACCCGGTGAGGGCCGGGCTGAGCCGCCGGGGCTGTGTCACCCCGCGTCATGCCAAGCACGCTGCTCAGACGTGAGCGCAGCCTCGGACAGGGCTGTGCCACAACTGCTTTAAAACACATCTCCCGGGCGCTCATTTCCGTGTGCTGACAGGATCAGGCCCTTGGCCTGACAGCAGCAGGGGAGGCAGCAGCTGATGGGGCTGAGCGGCTCCTTCCAGGCGGCTCTGCCCCTGCCCCGGCCGCAGCACCGAGCCCAGCGCCTGCACCGGCACCCCCGGGCACACCAAGCCGCTGCCGCTCCCTGCGGTGGCTGCCCCGTCTCCCTGCTCACGCTGTTCTTTCCAAACAATCCCTTTCCCACCGGTGCCCAGTGCAGGTACTCATCAGCGGCCAGCTCCGTAGGTAGGTACCTAGAGAGGGAATCTTGCTGTCTCCCCCTCGGATCATCCCGACGGGACTGCGCTCTGTGTGTTCACTGTCACTCTGCCCTCGAGAAATCCCCGTGGAATGCTTGGAGGTGGGATGATGGACGCGGGAAGCTGCTTTGGACGCAGGGACAGAGTCGGACCTAGTAAATGAATGTCTATTTCTAAAACAAAAGCAACAACAGCAGAGGGAAGGTTGGAGATGAGGAAACCTCTGAGTGCTTGGCACAGTGGGAAGTTTGGTCTGGGGCATTTGCTGGGAGCACTGGCTCACCTCACCCTGAAGAGCTCCAGGGCAAGGAGGGGCTCCAGCAGTGCCGCTGCCCGGAGGGAAAGAGGGAGGCTGAGCAAACTGCACCGAGGGCAGTGGGGCTGTGGGCAGAGGCAGGAACAGGTCACAGCACCCCGGAGCCCGGGCAGCTTCCCCAGCCGCCCTCCCTCCTGCCTCTGCAGCGCTCGGGGCACATCTCAGCGCCCACAAACCCTCTGCGCCGCGGCGTTCCGCCTTCCTTCTCCTTCCTTAAACCCGTGGAGGCGTTTCAGCTGGATTTCTCCTGATTTGACTGTCAGTTTGAATAAACAGCTTAAACAAACAGCACGTGCCAACCACTCCTGCAGCCTCTCACTCGCTCAAACAGTTGGCAGATTTGAATATTGGGCGAGGGATTGAGGGGAAGCATTTGTGCTCACGCACCAGGCTGCTGGAGCAGCTCGGCTGGAGGGGGAGCCCGGGGGCTCCTGCAGCCCTGGCTGCTGCTTGCGGGGGCTTTCCCCTTTCCCCAGATCCAGGGGACTTCAGCCGAAGTTGGTTCTGTACTTCTCATGGCCTCAGCACAGTCTGGGTCTCCCCGCAGCTCGTGGGGAGGATGGATTGTGGTGCGAGGTCAAGGGCATTGATTTCTCGCTTGAAATCAGTGTTAACTTTGAAAACGCTTTCCTAATTTGGCAATATTAGACAGGAGTGGATTGAACAGCTGGGAGAAACAAAGAAAAACTGCAAACAGAGTAGGCAGGGATTCGGGCGGGCCGTTCATCCCTCCCTCCTGCTCCAAGAGGGGTTTGGCTGCTCTCAGGCTCACCCCAACAGGCACATCCAGCCAGGTCCTGGACGCTCGCACTGACAGAGGTCTCCACACCGCTGTCTGTGCTTATAGAGGAACAGGAGCTGCTGGAGGTGAGCCCCAGGGTCCCGTCACCCACCTGTGAGGGCGCTGCTGCCAATGCTCACTAACTGCCAGACCGTTATTCCCCTCTCCTCAGTCACCAAATTCCTGCACAGACAATATGATTATATTTCAACTGCTTTAAAACCGTTTGAGATTATCATTTTCTTGCCTGTGTGCAAAGTTTTCCTGGCTTGAGGAAACTCCCTGGTTGGCCTCAGTTTCCTAGCTGGCAGAGGATGGGCAAGGGGTGATGACAACGATCATTGCTTGGCCAAAAAGCCTTCCAAAGAAGAGGAAAAAAAGATGAAAACAGGCGAGAACAGGAGTTGAAGAAGAAGCTGTTGTTCTCTGTATGTTTGCGAGATGAAAAGAGAACTGATTTTTTACCAGCAGGTAGGGATAGGAGAAAAAAAAAATCAAATTGATCAAAAAATTAAATATTCATAGGACATTATTCATCAAGATTCATCTTGCCAAGTGGGTGAAATGAGGCAAGGGAAGAAATTAGCTTGCTCGAGAGTGTCAAAGTGATTATGTGATTAAATTGCAATTTATAATTTCTCCTTCAAAAATGTTACTCCTTGATTTGTACTTCTGCCCCCTGTCTGTTCTGCCGGGTCTCCCATCACGTGTGTGTGAGCAGGGAACGGACAGGGCTGGCCTGGAAGCAAAGCCTGGGACAACCTCAGCCCACAGCAGTGCAGGGCAGGGCAGGGCGGGNGGCAGGGCAGGGCAGGGCGGGGCAGGGCAGGGCAGGGCAGGGCAGGGCAGGGCAGGGCAGGGCAGGGCAGGACGTCCCTGCCCCACACGTCCCCTGCAGCCTTCCCCACTGCTCCCGCTCCTAGAGGCCACTTGCACTTCTCACCAGCGTCCTCCCCCACCCCACAGCTCCACAGCTTTATTTACTCATTCCACAGCTTTATTTACTCATTCCTCTGCTCCTCTCAGCCCCTCAGACTGCTGTACTGTATAATCCATCCTCCCACTGGATCTGCGAGGAGATTTGATGCAGAAAACCGTGTTTTGCTGCTTGTTTCTGTAATCCCCCGGTGCTGGGGAGGCTGCAGCTCCCACTCACACAACCTTTGCTCCAGCACACCCCAGAGGTGCTCAGTACAGGCAGCAAAAGCAGGAAATAAACTTGTTCTAGTATTTTACTCTCATTTAAGAACGCAGCCTCTCACTGTTGTTGCAGTACCTACCCTAGAAGGGGGAGCCATTTCTGTTCTGCTGCCCAATAAAGATTTACTGGCGTATGCTGGCTGGCCGGAAAAAAAACCCCAAAACAAACCACTATTAATTCCTGGGTTGTTTATGAACAGCACAAGGCTTGCACAGGTTAATTAGTTGAAGCAGGCTTTCCTTCAAGTCAATGAGCAGGCACAGGGTTTATGGCTCTCACCCAGTTTATTTGTTCACTTTCTGTTTTATTTGGAAATACGCTTACACAACAATAAATAAAATCAGCCGTGACAAGGCTCATGTCTGCAGCAAACATTCAAGCCCTGCCAGGTGACGATCCACAGAACCCTTGGAGTTAGCCTCCAGGAGCTGGGCTTGTCTCCAGAGTGCTGGCAGGGATGTCTGGGGGTCGGGGACAGCGCCCAGCTGCAGGGACACTCCTGGGATGCTCCTGGGACACTCCAGGGACANGGGACGCTCCTGGGACACTCCGGGGACACTCCGGGGACACTCCTGGGACACTCCGGGGACACTCCTGGGACGCTCCAGGGATGCTCCGGGGACACTCCAGGGACACTCCTGGGACACTCCAGGGACGCTCCAGGGACACTCCAGGGACACTCCAGGCTCTCCCCAGCAGCGGTTCCAGGGCTCTGCCACCCTCGTGGACAGGAGTTCTCCCAGGGTGAGGGCACGGCCAGCGAGCAGAGGGCCGGGGAGGAGGGGCAGCAGTGGAAGCCAACAGGTAAATCCCATAAACACAGGTTTGGGCTGATAGAACGTTGGAATGGCACTGAACTCAAGCAAAACTCAGCCCGATTAAACTGCTTTAAATCCGTTTACTTGGCTGTTTCTGCTTCACTTGCGAGACATCATCATAATTACTTGGCGCTGGAAGCCATTCCTCAGAGGTTCTGGGCCGGGGGAGCAGAAGACAGGGTTGTCTCACAAACCTGATGAGCCGTGGTGCTCGGCAGGGGAGGAGGACGAGGCCCCTGCTCGGTATTTGTCTCCTTGTGAGGGGTGTGCTGGCAGCCCGGGCTGGGCAGTGAGTTACGGGCACGCCGAGTGCTCCCGGGTCACTCCTCACACAACACAGCGCGCACTGGCATCCCCTCCCCTTGCAGCCCAAATCAGGGATAGATGGAAAGTGGATTTGGACCCTGGCTGGAATGTCCCTCCATGGAAGAAGGTGCTGATGGGAGGCACAGCCCGGGGCGAGCGATGGCAGTGGCATTTGGGAGTTACGCACAGTGGGGCTGCTTTGGAATGCCAGTGAGCGACCTTTGATGCTGTGTTGATAAATTATTTGTGCTGTGGGAGCCCTTTGCTGCCCCAGGTGGTAACAGGGGCACTGGGGGCGTGGGGGGTCCCTGCCCAGAGGACCCCACAGTCCCCAGGGGAGGTGGGAGGCTCGGGATTACACCTGGGCAGCCCCAGAACGTTGTTCTTCATTAAATCCCCGAGTCTGATGGTGCTGAGGGAGGCTGCATTGGTTTGGACGCTCAAGGGATTGGGACAAGAGCCCCACCTGCTCCCCACGGTCATGCTCAGAGATGCTACCCGCACAAAACCGTAGAAATGAGGTGGTAGGAAATTAAATATGCTTATTAGAGCTAAAAATAGCAGCTCTGTTCTTTGGTGATGCATGAAAAAAAGGCCCTTGTACCAGAAAAACACTTTGGGTCTCTGCCAGGCAACAGATGTGAGGAACCTCGCTCAGCCTCGCTGGCGGGGCTGGTGCTGCTGCCTCCAAACCTGGGGCCTCCTATTTTTAGCAGCGGATCAGTGCAGGCTTTTCTGCCCACCGAGGAGAAGGCGGGCGGGGCTGTCCAGCCAGCAGGGCAGGTGTGAGGAAGTCTGTGTGAAATATTCATTCCTGTCCCGCAAAGAGTGGTTCGTCTCCGTCCCCCAGGCCATGGAGGGCCCCCGCGGGCTCGGGAGGGTGGCGGTGACGAGGGTGGGCTCCTCCCTGAGCTGGAAGCAGAAGGCACTGCCCAGCTGGGAGAATTCCCTCTCCTTGAGCATGGGCCAGATGCTTCCCTGAGCCACGCTGACGATGGGCCCGCGGATCCCTCTGTGGGCAGAGGGGCGAACCCCCGAGCAGGGTGCTGGACATGAATCTGCTTTCTGAGCTCATTTTGCAAACGGATATTAATTAACATTGGCCTTGTTCTTGCGCTGCTAGCGCTGCCACCCTGGAACCCGATGGGGGAAAACTGAGGCAGGCTGGGATGACACAACTCTTCGTGCCCTCCCAAGAGCCCCGGAGCCCATCTTACCCTAGTTCCCAACGCGGCAATTCGGGGCGCGTCGTTCCTACAGACCAGGCTCGTTCAGAGCGGCTACGAAGCTGCTCCTTTCCCGCAGCCGCTTCCCTCAGCGCCGCGCCCGGGCAGAGGCGCAGTGCTGGGCCCCTGTGGGCTGAGAGCCTCGGACAGCGGCCCTGAGAGCCTCGGACAGCGGCCCCGAGCCTCGGACAGCGGCCCTGAGTCTCGCACACCCGCCCTCATGCNCAGCGGATCAGTGCAGGCTTTTCTGCCCACCGAGGAGAAGGCGGGCAGGGCTGTCCAGCCAGCAGGGCAGGTGTGAGGAAGTCTGTGTGAAATATTCATTCCTGTCCCGCAAAGAGTGGTTCGTCTCCGTCCCCCAGGCCAGGGAGGGCCCCCGAGGGCTCGGGAGGGTGGCGGTGACGAGGGTGGGCTCCTCCCTGAGCTGGAAGCAGAAGGCACTGCCCAGCTGGGAGAATTCCCTCTCCTTGAGCATGGGCCAGATGCTTCCCTGAGCCATGCTGACGATGGGCCCGCGGATCCCTCTGTGGGCAGGGGGGCGAACCCCCGAGCAGGGTGCTGGACATGAATCTGCTTTCTGAGCTCATTTTGCAAACGGATATTAATTAACATTGGCCTTGTTCTTGCGCTGCTAGCGCTGCCACCCTGGAACCCGATGGGGGGAAACTGAGGCAGGCTGGGATGACACAACTCTTCGTGCCCTCCCAAGAGCCCCGGAGCCCATCTTACCCTAGTTCCCAACGCGGCAATTCGGGGCGCGTCGTTCCTACAGACCAGGCTCGTTCAGAGCGGCTACGAAGCTGCTCCTTTCCCGCAGCCGCTTCCCTCAGCGCCGCGCCCGGGCAGAGGCGCAGTGCTGGGCCCCTGTGGGCTGAGAGCCTCGGACAGCGGCCCTGAGAGCCTCGGACAGCGGCCCCGAGCCTCGGACAGCGGCCCTGAGCCTCGGACACCGGCCCCGAGCCTCGGACACCAGCCCTGAGCCTCGGACACCGGCCCCGAGCCTTGGACAGCGGCCCTGAGCCTTGGACACCGGCCCCAAGAGCCTCGGACACCGGCCCTGAGCCGCAGCAGCAGCTCCCTGTGACCCGCAGCAGCCCTACTTCAGTGGCCCAGGAGCTGGAAGAGGGCAAGAACTGGACGTGCAACTTCTTAAACCGCTGGAAGTGATGCCACTCCCTGAGGGATGGAGACGGCTGAGGTTCCTCAGCTGGCAGGGACCCTGGATTGTATTTTGGAGGCAACGAGCTGTTAACACTGCCACTTCTCGCAGGCATGTTAATCCTCTGAACTTGCAATACGTTTCATCTGGAAGCAGGCATATTTGATCATCCAAGGGGTGGAAAAATTAAACAGGAGCCCCATGCAAATCGGAAATTATGTAAATCACCTTATACATGAGGCTGATGAAGTTTATGGTTGCTGTCTCGACTCCCATTGCCCGAATGCAAATTCTAAAGTAACCTGCTAAATGTGGGCGAGCCTGGCATGTCTGATAGCATCAGGCCCGTTCCCCTCCGTGCCGTGGGTGCTCCCCACACGGGCACTTGGGTCCTTGCAGGAGCTTTTGAGGTTCACTGAGCACCCCCATCCCCAGCAGCCTCTCCTCTCGCTGCCTACACTGAATTTTGGGGACCCAGAGCCCAGCCTGGAAAAGACCTTTGCTGATGCCGTGGTGTGGGGTGCTGGGAGGGCGCAGGGCTGCAGCCTGTGCCAGCTGGGCTGGGGGCAGAGGCTCTGGGGCTCCCCTGTGCCCCCACCCTGCTGCCCACCAGGCACAGCCCAGCCTGCTTACGCTGACAGAGCACTTCCCCAGGGGAAACACAGTTAGTAACTGTGGCTGGAGTATCATGGCTGTGAGCAGCACAGAGCAGAAATCATGTTTATAAGCTGCCTCCAGGACTGCAGCACGGTTTAATCGGGTATGAAATCACGCTGATCTCAGAGGCACCTTCCAGGGGTTATTTGTAAGTGAAGTCCTAATGCAGACGGGGCTCTTATTATTCCTCCTGACTTGCCTCATTGCCCATGGCCTTTAAAATGTTGCTTTCACATCTTCTTCCATCTTATCTCCCATTCCCCCTCTGCCAGCTCAGAAATAATCCAAGCAGGACCCACGCTCTGGGTCACTCCTGCTCCTCTCTCAGCGCCGTGTTAGCACTGGCTGATATCTGTCATGCTCCCTGGAAAAACAGGAATCCCTCTGAGACTCCAGGGGTAACAGATTTTCCAGGGGAAAGGGAGAGGAGGAGCTTGGTGCATTAAATGGCTCAGAAATGCCCCATGGTTGTGTTTTCTTTAATCTCTCCGTAGGCAGCCTTCAGGAGATATTTCCTTAGTCCCACAGCTCTTCCCCACCTGCCCCTCCCTGGTAAGAATGCTGCTGAGAAACAGTCAGAAATCTTCCCAGGCAGAAGTAAAGTTCCCCTCTATTGTTTTCTGTTCTCTGTTTCAGAAGACTTTGCGTGTTGTGGCTGAAGCTGCCACAGAGGTGCCCCACTCCATGCCCTGCACCCTGAGGGACACCAGCAGCTCCGTAACTCACACGTCCATTCTGTTCAGGGTGTTTCCTGTGCATTTGTGCTCCTGCTGCCCGTCAGTCCCTGCAGAAGCAGGATCAGCAGCGACTTCCCGCTTCCTGTGGCTGTTCTGTCCATCTCACCTCAGCCCAGGGCCCACCGAGTGTTCCCACCTGGACTGAGGGCTGGGCAAGGGCAGCTGTGGGGGCAGAGGATGCGTTTGAGCAGCCACGAGCCAGAGCTCTTGAAAAGCTGGGGCTTAGAACAGCTCACCTGTGCTTGCAGGTCTTGGCTTTGAAGGGGAAGCTGAAAATGTTGAGGCTTTTTTGCTGCCTCACTCACCTGTGGGTCTGCAGCTTCTCTGCCTCCTGCGCCCAGTCCTGAGGATTTCTCATTTGGCAGCACTTCAGGGATGAGAGAAAAACACCTCGTGGCACTCCCATCCTTGGGTTGAGGAGGCACGGGTGAATTAACCCAGAATTCCGGGCCACGGTAGGAATTTTGGAGCTTGGGGGAGGGAGGGTGGGTCCAGCAGGTCCTGGGGGAGCGGATGCTGCAGAGCCCTGTGGCTGTTTCCTTTCTGGCCCGTTGATCCCCATTAGGAAAGCCCTCGGTGCGTGCTGAGAGAATCCCTCCCGGGCACATTAAGGGAACAGCAGAGCTGGCACACAAATAACCAGCACCAGCCAAGGAATGCGGAGTCGGGAGATGCTGGAGGGTTTTGCCATTGCTGGCAGACTCGGTGAGGAGAGCTCAGGAGCAGAGGCTGGGCGTGCAGCAAGGGCCAGATCTCTGTGGGCAGAGGACACGTCATAAAGGGCAAGTTGGATAATCTGGGTAATGTGAGCGCAGAGTTTCCCCGTGCTCCTGCAGCGAGTCAGGCCCGGGGGAAGGAGCCCAGGGCCACTGCTGCAAGGTCTGCTCCTGCTCCGGAGGGGCTCCCTCCCCTCCAAAGGTGTAGAGCTCTCCCTAAAGACACTGAGCTCCAGGAGCAGTCCGGATTTATCATTTTCAGGCAGCCCCCAAGAAGGTAAAGCTGTTTTCTGCCGACCTCCTCTGTACCCTGTGCACATGCAAGGTAACATCTAATTGCTGCGCCCTTGGTGAGCAGCTGCTCTGTGGGACAGGACGTCACAGCGTGTTTGGTGGGTGAAGAACTTCCCCTGCACTCCCCAGACTCAGCTCTTTGCTGTCCCATTCCACCACGGGCAGGACTGCAGCAGGTTCCTCCTCTGGAAACTCTTCTGCTCTCCCATTGCCCGTTCAGTGCTCAGGAAAGGCCCAGCTGCTGTTTGTTGTGCTCTGCTCCTTACAGCGGCTTTGGCCAAGCACCCCGTCCTGGAGCTCGGAGCTGTTCGGTGGGGCTGCAGGGCCAGCCCTGCGCGGGAATGTCACCGAGAGAGGGCTCTCCTCCTGCTTTAAATGCAGGGAGAGATGCTCCAAGGCTTCACACACTGGTGCAAAATAATAAATGAGTTTCCACGAGGGAGAAATAAAACAGAACAAACCAGCTTGTGAAGAAAGACAACCTAGGAGTGACGGCAAGAACAGGTGCCATGCAGAAATAAATTGCTCAAAAATGAGGGTTAATTTACACTGTGCAGCCATGAAACTCTGTGAGCCCCTCACAGCTCCTGGCGTTCCCCCTTTTCCACTTAGAGAGATAATTAGCAAACATTAGTCAGCCAGCTCAATGCTCAGTCAGTTCAGGGAGAGCTTGCCCTTCCCATTTTTGTCCTGGTTTTCACACATCTCTCCTCCCTGCTCTCATGACTCAGAGGCACAGAAATCACTCAGGGTCCCAGGGCTTTGGCAAGCAGTTGTCCATCACAGAAAGCAATTCCCCAGCACACAGAGCGTAGGGGAATTCACAGAAAGCACGACCACGGGCTGTGCTCTTAGGGGATGGTAATTTCCAGGTATATTTCTGTTTTCCACTTCTTGTACACCCTGGTCTGGCCAGAAGAGTATTTATTAAGTGCTGCAGAGAAGGAGCCCAGCGTGGCAAATGAGGTAGCAACAAAACTCCTGCTTCGTATCAGGGCAGTCAATCACTGTCAGGAAAGTCATCCCCAGCCCAGCAGCTCCCAGAGCGCTTTTTCCAGGGAAATTGCTGAACAGCTTCAGGGGAGCACAGCACCGTTTCTTCCCACTGCCTGTAATTAGTATTTTAGGGACGGCAAGAAGCTCCCTGCCCAGGGGGACCAGTGCCATGTGCTGGGAAACAGAGGCTGTGGGACCCACGGAGGGGCCAGCACAGGGACACTATGGCCACGGAAAGGCCACTGGATGAATTAATGGCCATGGAGAGAAAAGGAAATCACCTGAAGGTATCAGAAAGCCTGGGATGGTTCCTGGGCCGAGTCTGTGGCAGGACTGGGTGAGGGATTCCCTGTCAGCTTCCTGTGGGGCAGCTCGTGCAGAGCAAAGCTGGACAAACGAGCCCTTCCTGGAGGCTTAATGACCAGTCTGCTCATCCCCAGGATGTCACCGGGGGATCCCACCATGGGCACCTCCAACCTTACCCCTCCTGTGCTTCTCTGAGTGCAGGCAGCGTCCTGAGGGGTCCTTGTATCGAAATACGACACATAAATGTATATGATATGCACATATGAAGATAAAAAGGTAAATTTAATTTCCTCTCAGCAGGCACTTCCATTTATCAAAATATCAACAAAATTTCTTCTAGCATTTTCATAGATAAAATTAGTTATTAGATTGAAGTTGCACCAAAACAGTCATTTGAAAATAACAAAGAATCGGCTTCCCAAATGAGAATTCTCCCTCTTGTGTCATAAAAAAACACTTTATTACTTTTGGAGAAGTGATGGCAGTTAAATCTTACGTAATGTAACACAAGCCTTCCTGAAGTGCTGAGAAAGCCAATTCAGATGGTGCTAGAGTGCCAAGGAATGGAAAGGAAACACTCAGCAATTGAAACTCCAAATTGCTTGATTGGAAAAAGGGTTTTCCCAAATCCTTTGAATGGGAGCTGCTTTTTGGCTGCTGGAGTGCTCTCACTCCAGCACTGCACAAAGTAACTGAGAGGAGAGGGATGTAAGGAGCGCCAGCCTGGCTCCGAGGGCTGAGCCCGGTGCCTTTCCCTGGGTGGGAGCAGAGGCTGGGGGCAGCTGCAGGAGCTCCGCGGTGCAGCCACACTCTGGCACTGCCAGGACCTGCCAGGGACCAGCAGCATCCAGCACTGGCACTGCCAGGACCCACCAGGGACCAGCAGCAGCCACGCTCTGCACTGCCAGGACCTGCCAGGGACCAGCAGCAGCCACGCTCTGCACTGCCAGGACCCACCAGGGACCAGCAGCAGCCACGCTCTGCACTGCCAGGACCCACCAGGGACCAGCAGCAGCCACGCTCTGCACTGCCAGGACATGCCAGGCACCAGCAGCAGCCACGCTCTGCACTGCCAGGACCCGCCAGGGACCAGGATCCAGGACCCCATGGCCCTGAGCAACCAGCACCAGGGAAAGGACTTTGTGGAGCTGAGGAAGGGCTCACACTCATCTGGTACCACTGCCCAAGACAGGACATTTCTTCAAGGGGTAATGCTGAAAGAATTCCACCCTTTTTTTGCACATTCATTGTGGAAGACTGAAGCTTTTATTGCTTATATACCATATATTTTTATGAAATGCTTTATTCCCATTTCCCTTTGGTATAATTGGATTTTTCTCAGTAAGCAACAGAATAAAAATGGAATTTAGGGCATCTTTTCAGCATTCACTGCTTTAAAAGCAAACAATATCCCAACACTTAAAATCAAGAGTGCATTTTGAAAAGCAAGGCAAGGCAGTAACTTCTACTTTAAAAAGCCCTACAAGTTTTATGAAGCTATTTTACGCAGCTCCAGAATTTCAGGAGGGAAGGAAAAAACACTCAGTCAAACCCAGAATGTATTTTTATAGCCGCAAATTTTCTAAAATGAGACTATAGATCTTGTGTTAATATGGGGAGCCTTCAGAAATACACACCCACATGCCAGCACAAACAACACACAGCTCTAGAGATGGATGTCATACAATATTTAAAAAGAAAAAATGCATAATTCCCAGGGAGGCAGGGCTGGCTCTTTTCCCAGATGGATTCTCATTCCAACAGCATCAAGAACATGACAGATGTGCTTCTTCCTAATTGTTTGTGTTTGTGGTTTATCTCTCTTGCCCGTGATACTCCAGGAGAAATCTCTCTGTTAGCGCTTTGTTCCCTCCTGGGAGTTTTTTGGTGGCTGATCCTCAGCGGCAGGACACGAGCCCGCCCAGCGCTGCCGAGGGGCCCATCCCAGTTCCTCCTTGGCCCCCCAAAGAGCCCAGACCTCCTGCTCCCACCCCCAGGACCTGCAGCCCCCAGGAGCCCCCGGCTCTTGCCTGGGCCTGGTGTCACGGGCAGGGAACAGACACGGGGAGCCAGAACCTGCTGCCACACCTGTGCTTGTCCTCACCTGTGTGCAGGTGCTGGAGCCATCCGGACCTGTCCTCTCCTTGGCAATCTGTGTTTGCCTCCGCCAGGAGCCCACCCTGCACAGACCCTCAGGGTACCTGATCCCTGCCTCTCTCTGACAGGAGCCCACCCTGCACAGACCCTCAGGGTACCTGATCCCTCCTGTATCTGCCAGGAGCCCACCCTGCACAGACCCTCAGGGTACCTGATCCCT
>WBMY01004813.1:148943-285006 GCA_013397315.1 Donacobius atricapilla | reverse complement strand
GCCGCGATCAACAACCGGGGCAGCGCCCGCCGCGGGCAGCGGCATCCGGGGCAGCGCCCGCCGCCGCAGGTGAGGGGCCGGGCGGGCACGGAGCGAGCGAAGGAGCAGGGTGGGGAACCGAGGAAGGAAGGAGGGCGGGAAGGAGGGAGGGAGCCCGGCAGCCTCCCCGCGCCGCCGAGCGCCTTCCTCCCGCCCGCCGCGGGGACTGCGGGGCCAACCCGCGCTGCGCCGCCGCTCCCTCCCCGCCCAGCGCCGAAGGAGAGCACCTCGAAGCGCGGTGCGAGAGCAGCAGGATTTGGTGTTGCTTGGTTGATTCCCATCTGTGCTTCATTTCCAGCGAGAGCGTCGGTTTGGGTGTAGGGAGCGGGTTAAAAGTAGTTCGCTCACTCAGCAGTTTTGAGTGTAGTTGAAGACGTGTGGTGGGTCGAAGTATCCTGCTTCTTGTGCGTCCTTTGCAGGACTTGACTCAACTCCTTTGTGCCGGGCGAATTCCGCTCTTTGAGACTTAATGTTTAGTGTTTGTGAGATAACTTTGAAGAAGGAGCTCGCTTTGGCTACGAGTTTCTAACTCAATCACTGTACTTTATCATGCTAACACTTTATGGAAAGAAAAAGCCTCGCTCCTCCTTCCCAAGACAAGAAAACACCACGCTCCCCTGTTCATGAACTTGCCAGTGTGATAGTAATGGAGTTCCAGCCTCAACAAAATTGAGGGGTTATGTGTCAGTTTACCACTCTGCAGGCAGAGGACGTCTGTGCAGCACAGTAAGTAATCCTACTGTCAGGCATGGATTTCTTTAGTTCTCTATGAATTGGTTAGGTAGTTTCAGTACTTAGTGGTTCCGAGGTAAACATTTGGGCTTCAGGAAGCTGAGATCAGTGTGTGTGTTAGCTCCTGTGCTCTGTATGGAGCTGGTGTGTCTCAGCAGGTGCTTCAGAGCTCTTTTCTTTTGGTTGCTTTGTGTAGTATGCAGGTTTTAAAAAACCTGGTTCTTAATGGTGATTTGTTGCTTACTGCATGCTTATGGTATGCATGTTAGTAAGTCATTCTAGCACTCCACTTTCTCTCTGCTAAAAATAAGTGACTAATATTAGAACAGTTAAGTGATTATTCCTACTAGCAGCAGACAAGTTCACAGTAGCAGCCACTTCTAAAGTTTTTTTGATTGGATTATAGAATGGCTTTTCTGGAGATCACACTTTAGACAGTTTTTAAAAAATATTAACGAGGGGATAAAACTGTTGGAAGTTAGTGCTTAGGCAAGGAGGAGAGAGACGTAAAACTTTAGTGAAATTCATACAGAAATTTACTTGCTTTCTAAAACTTTCAGAAACCTTTAACTGGTGCTGTGTAGTGGTCAGTTGCAAAGTGTTGATCACAGTTACTGGCTTGTCTCTTCATATAGTGTCACTTCTTGAAATTAAATTTCTTACAATTTTTTTTGGCTAGCTCTAAGTCTTTCATGGTGCACTTCTTTCTGGAATACTAATACTGGCATACTACAAATTGAACCCTTTGGTTGCTTGACATGTCTCAGACTATTTTTGTTTAGTAGTATAGGTCGTGGTACTAAAGGCTCTTTAATCAAACCAGCTTTTGCTTACTTTGGCACTGCTAGAGTATTTAAAATGCCCATAGCATCCCTAGTAATTTCAAATATTGGGGGCAGGGGTTATGTGGGAGGCTGCATAGTAAGGCCTTACAAGCATGTAGTGATTGAATCACTCGAAACAGATGCAAGGAAATTGTACTCATATATTAAGACTTTAGTATTTTTATGAACTCTCAGCAGAGAATTAGCAGTTGTGAAAGGCAAAACTCATTTGGAGATCATGATAAATCCTTCTCAGTGACCTGGTGTGTGTTTGTAACATATGAGACGGGTTCTGAACAAGATGCCCATGTAACAGCAAAGCTGTCAGAGCTGCCCTGGCCAGTCCAGCCTCTTGGAGTTCAAAGTAAGCTGGGAAGTCTGCTCAAGAAGCTGAGTAAATAGTCTTTAAGCCACATCAATTTGTGTGCTTGCATGCTTGGCAGCACTTGAACAAGCTGACTGATAACTAGCAGTTAGATGATTAGGGAAGTAATAGCAATTGTAGCATACTCATGATAACTTAAAAATGCTTCTTGTTAAGGTTAAGGTTTGGTATCATGTTTTTGGTGTTTTGCTTCTAGTAAGCTTAGCCTGATCATCTGTTTTGTGTATTTGAAATTGAGCTGTAAACTTGCCTTCAGAATATCTTTCAGTTTAAGCAGTTTTGATATTTTTTTGCCTTCACCTAAGAATCCATACCATAAAGTGTCTCAGAGTTAGTCTTAAACATTTGCTTTATGGAATCAAATCAGTTCTGTCTGGACAGGGCATGGCAGTAGTCTTTGTAAGTAGTCTAATAGGCTTTAGAGGAAAGCCTTGGGGTTCTTCTCATGCTTTCATGGCTCACTTGCCAAGTTGTTTTTGTTTTTAAGAAATGCTTGCTGTCTTCTAATAAATATTGGTGTCAGCCCAGGCTCATTCAATGTAAGGTATAGTCTGATGTTTGTTTCATGACTAACAGAACTGTGGATAGTATCATGCCTCTAAATAATAATTACTAATCCTTTGGTTTCTTAGCAAATTCCTCATATTGCTGTGGCCTAAAATAAGATTTGCTGCTTTTAATTGCAGCTGACTTCAACTAATAAGACATAAAACGTCTGCAAGTATATAGCCTTGCAGCAGTAAGGTGTTGCTGCTCAGTTCATTCAGGCATGTATTTTCCATTTTTTAGGGTAAGGAAATGTTAGAAATTACTTAAAGTGTCCTGTCTGAGGACTTGTTCAACTTCTCTGTAATACCCTTTTTGTTCTCCAACTTCTTCAACAACCTTAAGGGATTTATTCTTTGATAAAATATAAATATATCGGTGTTTGTAGGATTTAATTTAATCAATTCGTATGCATAGGTTTCTGAAAGCTTTTTTTAAAATTTATTTCATGAAATAATAATGGTTTATAAGCATGCAACTAGTCAGTCTCCTAGGATTATGTGTGAGAGTTACTGAACTACTGAACTCAATAACTGGGAAGTTATGTTCTTATGCTGATTAGGGCCTCCCAAATGAGATAAATACCATAGCTGAGGTAGCCGTTATTAATCCACCACTGGACCAGTGGAAGTTTGAAGTCTCTAACATTAAAGGTCCCCCTTTTAAAGAAAGGAGTTTGGAGCACTCACTTAAAATCTTCTGGTGTAACTTAAGACTGATTCTTGGTGTGGTTGTTGCTTGTGCTGCTGAGGACAGGCAGCCTAGGAAGAGCGTAGGCAATTCCCTCCGTACGGACTTTTAACCGAGGTGGTGAGCATGCCTGGCCAGCTGCAAACTACTGAAATGACAGAATTGTGGAGGATAGATGCCAGGCTAATAGTAACAGTCAGTAAGACTTTCATATGGGAAGGTCACACTTCACATTTGTCAGTGATTTGAGACAGTCTCATTTGGAGAAGGCTTTTTATCTCAGATATTCTTGGTTTAAGTTTTGAGAAGGGGTTTGTGAAGGTCGTCATGCAAGGCTCAGAAAACAGGCTTCTGTGGAATGCTGTGGGTTGTTTCTTCATTCTGGTCTTTTATTCATACTTTTCTTTTAAAAAAATGGTCATTTTTCACAGTTAAGTCCCTTTGTGTTTTGTGCTGGAATTTTTTCTTATTTGGCTGTTCGTATGGAACAGAACAAGCACTGAATAGCAAGAAGAGTTCAGTTCCAAACTATTTGTGGCACAAAAAGTGAAGGCCACCTGAAGGCTTCCATATTTTTGGAGCAAGTTGAGTCATAAGTGGAATTGGTTGTAGATGAATGTAAGACTTGGAAATCCCAATTTTAATCCAGACTGATACAGGCTGTGAGATGGATTGGCCTAAGAATTGAGATTTTTAGAGGTGATAGAAGTTCTGTTATGACAGTTTCCCCTATACCCTGAAAACTGGTGAATCATGGGAAAAGGAATATGGTGTTACACCACTGCCCAAGTACGTTGCAAGTCTTACGTTTGCAGTGCAGTGTGCTTTGCTCTTTCTCCTGGTTCTTCCCTCAAGCCTCCTCAGAAGGAGGAGTTTGAAATTACCTTCTAGAGGGAGAAAGAACTTAACAGAGGATTCAGAAGTTAAGTAGGTACCGGCCTATCTGCAAGCTATCACGGTTCATTTTGATTTTGGTAGTGGCTGCAGAGTAGCGGATTCCAAACAAGGAAGTTGTTAACAAAAAAGGTGATTGTACTGTGGAACCCCATGCTACATGATGTATTAGCCACATAAAAAGGTTTGGATACTCTGAGGGGCGTGTGGTGGGGACCATCTTTACTCTTTTTGTGAGTGAAGATAAATTTTGCTTGGAGTGTTGGTGATGCACAAATAACTGGAGGCTGAGAACATTCTGGTGAGACCTGCAGTAGAGCTTTTCTTACTCATAAGGCGCTCTCTCTGCATCCAGCACTTGTATCTTACCTCTGGTGGCCTGTACCAGGTGTGTCTGATCTCAGCTCTGATCTGCTGTGATTCATGCAATTTTTGGCTGAATCACTGTGTTGTTAAGTATGGAACGTTGGGATTAAATTAATGTTAGGGCTTGTGTTGGTGATTGTCTTGAACTCGCTTGAAGGTGCCTAAAAAAATGGTAACTTTTAAAGCCTGATGTTTATTTTACTGTGTATTGTATGAGATCCCACAAAACAGTGCTGGTGTTCATGGTTTCATTTACTTAACTGCTTTCAGATGCAGTTCCACTAGGTTGTGGAGCCACCTGCTTAGTCTGAGTTCTTGCTAAGCAAATTGCAATTCATCCCAGGAGATGTCAGTACCTCTGCACAAAGTGCAGATTGAAAGCTACTGGCAAATGTCTGTTGGGGCTACAACTTGTCTCATTTCTAGGCTGTTATGGTTTCTGCTTTCCAGGAGCACACGTGTTCATAAACAGGAGAGAACTGTGTTAAGCCAGGCAGTATAGAAGTTACAAATGCAAAGTACTTGTCAGCAGGAGCTCTTTCTACTATTTTCTTGTTTCTGCCCTTTTGAAGTAAAGGATATTCTAGGAATTCAAATTGTATTGAGTGTGTGTGCACAGCTCAAAATTATACTAGGTCTTAATTTAAGGCAAGCTTATCAATCTTCCCCTTTTAAAAGAGGTGTAGTTTATAGGGCTCTTAAAGAGGTCTGTGACAATACATGCTGAAAAAACATTCTCTTACCGTACATGTTTTTTCCCATAATAAATACAATATCAGTTTTATTCCACCAATAATAAAGAATACAAACAGCAGTGATTACAGCTGTTACTACCAGCTGTATTATGTACCAAGTTTCACGTCTTCTGATGATTTGAACTTGAATAATTGTGAAAATCTGGTGAAGGGACAAAAATGCTGTTGTATACAGAGTATCATGATAGTGAAAGCTTAGATGTTGCTGTGGCTTGAATACATTGATCTAAATGTTACCACCACATAGTGCTGGCTGCTTGTTCTGCTGTGCACCATTGTCTGTGTTCTGACTCAGCACTGTTCTGCATTGCTAAGTCCCCCGGTCTGGGGAAGAATGATGTGGCCTGTCCATTCTGACAATCGAAGCAAGCAAGGATGTATCTAGGTTGTCTTCCTCTTTTTATTTCAGATGATGAGGTTAACTGCTCTTACCAGCAGAATAATAGCAGACATGGAGTGGCCATGCATATACAAAATCCTGGTAGGATATGAACAATGGAAAAACGTGTTGATACTCTGGAATGGTTGCCCTGGGACTAGAATTTTAAGGGGCTGGAGACAGGGCTTTCTTGGCCTCTGTTACCAGAAGCCCCTTCCAGCTGATCTTTTTTTTCCTTCTTTATAACATTGGTGAACTGAAGTCCATGTGGAGCGAGGGATTCTGTTTGGAAAACCTCATGGGGAGGTTTCTAGTCTGTCTTAACTTAAATGGTATCATCATGCTTTCTTTTCGTATTGCAGTACTTCAATCAGTACTGCAAATATTCATATAGTTTGTAATATGAGGAGCATTTCCAACACAGATGCTGAACTCCTTCAAACAAGACAGACAAACCTTGCTATCAAACTGGTGAAAAATTTAATAATTCCTTATTAGCCTAGAAGCAGTGTTGCCTGAAATCTGGCTATGGTACTTAACTAATTTTGTCAGCTGCTGTAGGAAATAGATGGTCTGTTTTATGCTGATGACATTGTTTTATAGATGTGCAATAAAACAAGGCATTTTAAAAGGTCCAAGTGTTAAATGCCAATTAACACTGGCAGTGTTCTGATGTTCCTGTATTGATTTTGCCTGGTGTTGGTCAGAAATGTGTATCAGTAATTTGATCGGCCCCAAAGTACTTGTCACAGGAAAAGGTGCTGATCAGAATCAGTGTCATTGATAACTCTGAAGACTTTTTACTACTGAACGTGATCACCATTGTGACTGAGGGAGATTTCCAGCATATCTGACTTCCAACATTCTTTCCATAAGGCTTGATATGTAAGCCTTGTTCTTTTTTCCCTATGCTGTGATGTTCCACATTTAGTCCTAGGTTTCCTTCTTTAAGCAGCACTTCCATCAGTGTTAAGAGCATTACTTATTGAGAACATGAGTAATTTTTTAAAAATAATTCCTAGGTGTTGCCAAAACCCTCTCTGAGCTTGACACCAAAATCTTGGCAACAGGAGCCAAGACACTACCTGGCAAGAAGAATGTGGAAACTGTTGTTGGGAGGTCTGCAGGCAGGATTATATAGAAGTACAGTAGCAGGGAAGACTAAAACAAATGATGTCTTAAAGAAGTCTTATTGAGGAATGTCTGAGGGAGCTGTGATTGTTTAGCCTGGAGAAAAGGAGGCTCAGGGGAGACCTTATCACTCCCTACAACTGCCTGAAAGGAGGTGGTAGTGAGGTGAGAGTCAGTACTTTCTCCAAGGTAACTAGTGACAGGACAAGAAGAAATGGCCTCAGGTTGCATCAGGGGAGGTTTAGATTGGATATGAGGAAAAATTTTCACACTGAAAGGGTGATTAAACATTGGAACGTGCTGCCCAGGGAAGTGGTTGAGTCGCCAACCCTGGAAGTATTTACAAAGTTCTGTAAATACTGCCCTTGGGGACATGGTTCAATGAGAGTGTGACAGCTGGACTCAGCAATTAGAGAGGTCTTTTCCAACCTAACGTTTCTCTCATTTGTTCTTCTAATAAAACTTGAGGCTGTATTTATGCAGCTATGTTGAAATTATTTAATTGGTTTGAAATGCTTATTTTTCTGCTTGGTGGTTCTGATGCTCCATTATGTTTCTGGCAAGGCAGCCTATTGATGTGCAGACCCGTCTTAACAGAATGTCGGCTGTACTAGTAGGATCGGAGAATAACGTTAAAATGTTTGGATTTTGTGTTTGCTAAGTTCTTGTTGAGAAATAGCAGAACCAATTCTTAAATTGCAGTATTGTTGTGAAAGAAATTTCACATAGAATTATAGAGTAGGTTGGGTTGGAAAGGACCTTTAATGGCCATGTAGTGCAACCCCCTGCCATTAGGAGTGACATCTTCAACTAGATCTGGTGGCTCAGAAGGAGCCCCTTGAATGTTTCCAGGAAGGGGTTATCTGTCACCTCTGTGGGCAACCTATTCTAGTGTTTCACCACTATAATCATTAAAAAGTCTTACTTGTGTCTAGTGTGAATTGATCTATTAGCATAAAAACGTCACCCCCTACCCTATCACAAGAGGCCCTGCTAAAAAGCTTTCCCCATCTTTCTTGCAAGCCCCCTTTACACAAGCCCACCATCAGATGGTCAGTGTACAATTTGGATGGAACTTCACTGCAGCTTTCTTACAGTCACAAACCATCTTAAACAGCTTTAAATTATTAAAACATTTAGACTGATCAAGGAAGTCAGATAGTTTAACACTATTTGGTTTGATGCAATAGCTGTCCTCAGTCTTTGAATGTGATACTACTCTTTGTCTAGTCTTCACATAAAAATGCTTTGTGAAATAATACATCACTTGAATACCTTCAGCGGCGCTGTGGCCATGGAGTGAGGAAGAGAATTGGTTGCTGCAGCTGCAGTCTCTCTTTGAGTTGCCAGTTGAGAATATTTTTTGTTAAGCCAACTTCTTGGGAGTGAATGTTAATGTCTGAGATGATGGGATGTTCTTCAGCCATAAAATTGCCTGGCTGCATATTAAACTATGTATGTGAAAAATAGAACTGTTCTCTTATTGTGGGGCCTTTTTCAAAGCAGCAGTTGCTGTGTCTAGGGAGATGTAGTTTGTAAAATCATCGCTGCACTAACCTGATGTTGTAAATAGTTAAACATAAGTGAGATGTAAATGACATGTCATTGAGTGTCATATGTGAAGTCCTTCTGTTTTACAAGTAATGCTAGTGATTCAGATCCTTGACTCTGTTTCTTTTTAGTAGTGGAAGGGATTTTAGGTCTTTAAAAAAAAATGACATCATACAGAAAGAAACAGAATTTATGAATGGCGTTTTGCTAAGCAGATGCAGCAAAGCACTGTAATACAGGAATCAAGTCTTGTTTTTCATTGTTGTATCCTTGTTAGTAGGATTTTTTACCTTTACAATTATGATTACTTGTCAGATGCAGTGCAATTTGACATCTGTGTACAGGCACTTGATACTTACCTGAAAGTACACAAAATGGTATCTAGATTAATTGTATGGCAGTCTGCAAGCAGATGATACTGAGTTAGTGTTGAAAAAGAGAATAAATGAGACTTTTGCCAGATGAGGTAACATCCTTCCAGGAACATCTCGTAGCAGAAGTTCTGGATAACATTTTGGCCTTGCCACAATTTCCCTTTGAGGTTTCAAGTGTGTAAACATTCATGATTTGGTTTTAACTTGAGCAGGAAATGCTTGCCTTAAAGGGGTGATGGGGAACATCACACTAAACTCTACAGATAAGACAGCTAAAAAAAAAAACGACTCAGCAAGTTAACTTGAGCTTTTAGTGTACCAAAGACTTAATGCAGTGGGGCAGGTTCTAATGAATGCATTTTAGCCACATTTGTCCTGATAAGTAAAAAACTTGAGAACACATATGGAGACATCAGGCTTCCAAACTATGAAATGTCCATCTGTGCTACAACTACCTGAAAGGAGACTCTAGTAACATGGTGGTTGGTCTTTTTTCCTAGCAGCTTCAGGATAAGAGGAAATGGCCTCAAGTTGCACCAGGGGAGGTTTAAAATTGACATGAGGGAAAATTTCTTCACTTGAAAGGGTTGTCCAGCATTGGAAGAGGCTGCTAAGGGAAGGGGTTGGATCACCAGCCCTAGAGATATTTAAAAGATGTGTATATTTGGCACTTAGGGACATGGTTTAGTGGTGAACTTGGCAGTACTGGATTAAAGTTTGGACTTGAGGCTCTGAGGTCTTCTCTCAACCTAAACTAAGGATGCTGGTTGTCTTACCAGCAAGCCAAAAACTTGAATATTGAACTTAAATTTCCTCTTAGTGTGGAGTGCATTAATTTCTCTCTCCCGTTTGTCTGTTGGGCTTTAGAAAATGTGATCTTGTCTGTCCTCCAAAAATCACATTTGTCCCTAATTATCTTCAATTCAGTTCTTATTCTAGGCCTGAGACTGAACTCTGTAGGATAAAAATGTCAGAACAAGGATAATGGATCTGATTTTCTCCAGCAGTTAATCTATTTTAAGCGCACACTTGACTCAAATAGCTTCTGGTTAAGCACTGCTGTATATTAGGGGTTTCACTCAACATTGAAAGAGTCATAGAACCGTGAATGAATGTTCACTATTGCTACTTTTTTAGGCATACTTGAATAAGTTTAGGAAGTATACTTAGCACATTGTTGGTGTTTTCCTAGGATTCTTTAAAAATGATACTAAGCATCATGAGTTAACAAAGAAAGTAGACGAATTGGAGCATTTCACCTTCCTCTAGAGGGGCCTCCTGAGTTTTGCCACAACCTAGGTTATTTCTGGTAAAAGATACTAAAACTAGTTCTGAGTTAAAATCTCAGAGCTTTTCTGTTGCTATTGTTTAAATGTGAATTCCCATAGTATAACTGCTTCTGGTGGGAACTCTCTGGCCATCCTGCCAGAAGTCAGTCAGGCAGATCAACCTGATCTAATATCAGTATCTTTTGTTTTGAGAGTTAATTTTGGTGACCTCCAAGGCTTCCTGCTCACCTAAATTATTCAGTGATTTAATCTGCACTTAGTCATGGTTAACTGCAAGTGTCTCGAGTTTCAGGCAACAAGAGCCTAAAAACTGCTGTCTGCATTTAAGCCCTTCCTCACAGACTGGGGAAGGATCCTTGGTTTGCTACCTTAGCCAAGTACCCCAAAGTGAGCATAGGTATGTTTCTGTACTGCTTTTATCCTGTGAAGTAATAGGGTGATCTGTTCTGATTGCAAAGGAGTTACTGTATATTAATTTAACACAGATTTTGCCTTTGTCCTGGAAGATTGATGGAGTGGCATGGATCTATGAGAGAACCATTGCTAAAGCACTCAAGCACATAACTGAAATGACATATCTTCTCCTGAGAATAGCTATCTAAATTACAGCAGGACAATATTCCTTATTAATCGAAAATGGTGCCAAGTTAAGCCTGGTTTGGTGGTTTTCCTGCAGTTAAAAAGCTTAAGTGACCTCAAATCACTTTCATGCTTACTGACACAAGCATGCCTTTCACTGGTTTAAACAGATTTGTTTTAGTGATCCACTGTAGTGATCAGTAGTTGATTTAAATAACAAAAACGTTAGTGATTTAGGTAATACCTTTCTAAAGAGGAGGAGGGACCCACATTCACATTTTGTTTCTTCCACATGTTCCCACAGTTGAACCACAGTTTGCTAGTTTACCTAGTAATTAGGTAAATTGTATTCTAAGTAAATCAATAAGTAGCCCTTAGCTGTACTATTCCAGGTAGAAATTAGATGTTTTATCCTGATACTGCTGTATCAATTTCTGAGGTTATAAGAAGTCTATCCTACTTCGTGGTGTCGCTCTTCTTTCCAAAAGTCTGTATTGACAGCTAGGAAAGTCTCCTGTCTTCAGATGTCTTGTTCTAGAAAGTCACTAGGCCAGGGAAATGGGATTTTGAAAGGAGTGTGTAGACTCTGAGATTACTTCTCCTCAAAAGTTCTGTTGGGTCAATATTTCTAACTGTGCTTTCTATTTTAAGCATTTCTGAATTGAAGTAGGTATTGCTACTTCCCTTCCCTATTTCTGTTGAAAATGAATTACTTTTATATAAAAGAGTAGACCATAAGAGTATTTGTTGCATGTTCTGAATGCTAAGAGGCAATTGCATATGAATAGGTATGTTTGCCTAGAGTTTGTTAGTGATCTGATCACCATACCTTGTTGGATGAATGACTACATTTGTAATAGTATGTTAAAGTACTGTGGTTTTAAATGCATTTCAGTGATTGTATTTCACCTCTTTTACAGAAATGTTATGAACAAAAACAGTACAAAAATGGACTCAAGTTCTGCAAGATGATTCTTTCTAACCCAAAATTTGCTGAACATGGAGGTAACTCAAGATGTTTTTTGGGGTTTTTTTTGTCTCCTGTCAAGAGCTTAAATGTGTTATTAGTCTATGTCATACTATTGGGAAAGAAAAGAGCTTGTTGTGGAGTGTGATTCTGTTGTTATAACTGAATAGTTACTCGGGCTTTTCAGTCTTTGTGCATTCAGATCAGGTTTCCACTCGGCCTCAGTCAAACACTCCTGTGCAGTGGGATGTTGAAGATGAAAATACATGGTGGAAGCAACACTTGAGTGAAGCTTCTAACTTGCCTTTCCAGGTTTCTGGGTCAGAATGCTAGTGAGGGTTTTTCTTGCATTCCTATTTAAAGCAGGCCCAGCCTTTTTTTTGAATATTCTATGAACATGTTCTACCAATAAATTAAAAATGGGGAGGATTTTTTGTCACGTTCATAGTCTTAAATTTTCTGTACTGCATACCAAGTTGCTGCTTAAAGGGAGCAGAGTCAAGTGTAATACTGTTGTGGTTAATACTTGAAGCTGAAGACAGAATCTGGTGATCCTGCTCTCATAAATATTGTAGGAAACAGGGCAGCAAAATACTGCTTCTCTTTAGGTCTGTTAAATTCTATTTACATCCTCAATAGGATACTGTAGTCTTACTGTATTACAGGTTTCTGTTACATTATTCAGACAGTTGTTCTTTCTGATACAGTGAATTTTTTTGTTTGTTTGTTTTTTTTTACTGTTGAAGCAACCTAACACTGAGTGTGCATGTACAGTGTCTGTAAAATTATTTTCCTGTTTGATGTTGTCAAATCTTGTCAAAATGTTTGACTAATCATTTTCATGCTTCCATCCATGTCTCCTGTTTCTTTGCTGTCTTCTTTACTTCCCTAGAGGTAAAAGTAGTTTTTCTGTTCCTTCAAAGCTAGAGTGGTTTGTTCAGCTCTGACCTAATGCTCGTCTCTACTAGCACTTACGTTTTTATAATATCTCAGTAGACAGATCTGTCTTTTCTTCTCTTGCTGCCTCTTAAACTTTTCCAGGACAGCTAGCTGCCTTGGCAATCCACATACTACATGGATTTAAGCCATTAACGCTTTGAAGCTTAGGAGTAAAGCCTGGAATGAGCAGCTGAAGCAGAACTAAGCCAGTGAAATGATCTGATGGAAAGCTGCACTTGTCACACTTAGCCTTAGAGAAAAGGAGTTTCAAAAGTTTAGTGAGAAGGTGGCAAAACAGATGGATTGGTGTGGCTGGGCAGTTATCTCCCTTGTGTGTGAAGGCAGGATTAGCTTGCTCCCATTTCCACAGTGCAGATATTCTTTTTCAAACATCTTAATACTATTTGGAAGGTATTCTGGCTTTCTCTGTTCTTGCAGTGTGGATGCAGAACAATTAAAAAAAAAAACAACAAAAAAACCCCCTTTGACTAATTTTGGGTCATCATTCACTTATAGGTCTACTGTACAGAAAAAGTGTTAAATGTCAAACTGCTGTTACAGCTGACCTTGAGATCATGGTCTGTTGCCATTAATGCTGGGGACGAGGTTGTAGTTGGAGGAAAACCAGAGCATTACGGTGAAAAAAGTGACTAATCTTCTGGCAGAGACCAAAACAAGTGGCCTCTTATTTAACAAAAAACCTGAAATATGAGTCTGGAACAGCTTTGAGGCATAGTGCATGCATTACATGCAACTTGCTTGTCTACTGTGCCCCTTGAAGAATGGGGGAAGAGGGAGAGCAGTAGTCATACCAGTGTACTGTTTGAAATCTTGTGTCGCAGAATGTTGATTAAAATGTTATTGCATTGAGGTCTCTTACACTCCTAATATGGTAGCAGTAAATATGCTTCCCTTAACTAATGCTTTGTAAGCAGGGAAACGGTCTGTGACAGAGATTGTTTCTTGTGGTGTGACACAGCCTTTTTTCCCTTGGTCTTTGCATCTGGAACTTTAATACACATTGAGGAGCTCTCTAAATTGCTTTAGCTTATTGTTAACTCCTTCAAAGCCAGCTAAGTGTATTTTTTAATTAGTAAAAGTTTGTGTTGTCTGTGTTCATCATGTGTTTATGATGCTCTACAGGTGGTCTAAGACCAGTTTCAAGAAGGGAAATGCTTCCATGTAATAGTCTTCAGCTGTGCTAGGCTGCTATCCTGATCTAAATTTTATTTTAATGGGGGACTTCACTATGTAACAACTTCAAAGGAACTGTGAGGCTGGCATGTGGGAAGTCAGAAACCTAAGTATCTGATACTTCTTACAGAGACACTTGCGATGAAAGGACTGACCTTGAACTGCTTAGGGAAGAAGGAGGAAGCGTACGAATTTGTTCGTAAAGGACTTCGTAATGATGTGAAGAGTCATGTCTGTATCCTTTGTAGTACAAAACCTGACCGTTTGCTGTAGCACACTATTAACGGAAATCTAAGATGCCGAAATTGTGACAAGATGCTGTTTCCCTTTTGTCAATGAATCAAGGGGAGCTCTTGTTTTTTCCTTACTGTAAAATCTGGAGTCTAATTGAGGTTACAGGTAGGCAAGAGAGGAAAAGTAGAAATCATGCATGAATTCTGTTGTTAGAATGAAACAATTCCATGAGTATCCCTACTGTAATTATGGTATCATGTTTTAAACAATAAATCTGTGACTAACTCTTACAGTCTGGTGGAGTTTGGATAATTTAATTTGTATAACAATGCTCAGGGTGTTCTAAATGTGACTTAAGCAGTAGCATTGCATTAAAAATATTTGTAAGCATTTAATATTTTACAGTGTGTTAGTAAAGTCTGGCTGCAGTAATCCATCTTCATTTGTAAGGATACTGATCTTCAAGGAAGATACCAAGTTGTTTGGCCTGTAACTGCAGTTACTTTGTGAAAATTGTAAATGTATCTTCCTTAACCTGCATTAGGTTGGCATGTCTATGGTCTTCTGCAGCGTTCAGATAAGAAATACGATGAAGCCATCAAATGTTACCGGAATGCACTCAAACTAGATAAAGATAACTTACAAATCTTGAGAGATCTCTCTCTGTTGCAGATTCAGATGAGGGATTTAGAAGGGTATAGAGTAAGTATTCTCTTTGAATTCCCACTTAACTGCTGTTAGCCTTCTCTTGTTCTATTTCACTGTGAAGCCTTTTATTGGTAGTATTTCTGTTGCTACTCTTTTTCTGTTTAAAAAATGTTTTAAGCTATTGTTTGCGAATGCAGAAAAAGATACTGCAGTAAAGCTCTATATGAGGTTGAGAGCAGAACTAGAAATATTTGTTCTGTGCAATTGGATTCACCAGTCATTTTGTAAAAATAGTTCTTAACTCGTTTTTTACTAAAATAGTAAGAAAAAGGGACAATACTTAAATTAGCAAGTAGAAGTATTTACCAAGCAATTGTGAACCCTGCAAGTGATGTTTTGGGTGGAAATGCTGAAGGTGTTTTTGGTAAGAAATACACTGTCATATTTCTTGTTAGTATATGGGTAACTTGCTCCTGTGATGACTGATTCTGGAACCCCAGTGATGATTGTTATTATAAATAAAACTTTAAAATTTGTCCAAAACCAGTGAGTAGTTTCAAAATGGCTGAACTGATTTGTCTGTTAAATGGGAAGTAGAGGATGGGACTGTCGGCTTGGCATTGGTTGGTCTCCTTACTGAGGATGTTAATCCCATGAATATGCTAATGCAAAAGGAAAATAGAATTGCTGACCTGAGGATATGATTTGACTCAGGAAGAAGTTGAGAAGTGTTGCTGTAGTGTGTGAGGACCTTGTGCCTAGGAGAGTGAATGCCACTCCTTCACTGGCAGTGAGCTCCTGCTTTCTGATGGAAAGGGTTTTCTGAGGTTTCAAAGCTCTATCTTTGGAAATAATTTAGTCCCTTAGGAGGTGCTCTTGAAAATGACACCTTCTGTGTCTCCACAATTAGATTTTATACTTTGTTCCATGACTTGGGGTTTTAGAGCGTAACCTCCAAATTTATCAAACAGAAATGTGTTGCTTTTCCCCATGCTGTTAGAATTTCAAATGTTGCCTAGGGCTTTTAAAGGTTCTTTTAAATATTAGCTGTCTTGGTGTTAAATCATGATAAATGTGTAGTAACTGGTTAAAAATTCTTCTCTTAAAATTGCTTTTCTTTTATGAAGGAGACAAGATATCAGCTGCTTCAGCTGCGCCCCACACAACGCGCTTCCTGGATTGGATATGCCATTGCATACCACTTACTAAAAGATTATGATATGGCCTTAAAATTACTTGAAGAGTTTAGGAAAACCCAGCAGGTAAGATTTCCTGGTCTCGAAAGAGAACACTTTTCATATAAGGGATAAAGTCAGAGAAACTAGTTCTTTGGGAATAGAAATCAATTATGCATTAGGAATAAGTTTCCTATTTGTGGAGCTTTCTGCTTTGAGCAGAAAGATTTCCAGGAGCTTAGCAGCAGACACAAATTGTACAGGAATGCTTATTCCCTCCTCTCAATAAACTGTTGGGGTTGAAGATATGAGTAGTCTCATGTGGTGTAACTTAATGTTTGTGAGACCTGTAGCTAGAGAAAACCTGTGATGATCCTGCTTCTTTACAAAAGGTGAAACTACAGAAGTTACTTCAATATTTTGGATGTGCTCATTTGCACGCATCTCCTGCCATAGTCTGGATGCCATTACATCTCTACAAAGAATGAAATATTGTCAATGGTTTGTATGCATCTGTATATAGTACATTTAAAATTAATGCTTGGTTTCAGAGTAATATGAATGTGTAGCTGAACATTCTTTGATCAGACTTGGTGTTGCTGAGACCTGAGTAAATTAAATGTTACAATACTAACGTCACTGAGTAGAAGCTTTTTTGAGAGACTCTATTCCCTTGTTCTGTTAGTGGTAATGCAGAGCTATAAAGTCTAAATTAGCAGAACAGAGTGGATGTATTGATTATTCTGTAGTGTGGAAACAAAAAGAAACATGTTTACATAAGATCCATTCAGCTGGGGAAGCATCTTGGAAGTACTCTGTAAAAATACTGTATTTCCTGATGTCTGTATTGTGTTTTTTAAAACAAAAATCTCATATCCTTTTTGAGTTGTTAAATATGGGATTAAGTGTAAGAAAGGAAATAAATGGCTAGGAGAGACCAGTGTTTGTCTTGATCACATATTGTGGTCAAAAAAAGGATGTTGCATGCTGGGTATATATAGCTTGATATTTCAAAAGAGCTGTAACCTCAGCACTGAGTAAAAACTGAAAAGAATGAGTTTTAATCAAAACTGGGTCACCTTCTATGAGTGTATGACACCCAAAAAATCGTCACTCTCAAATGAGTCAGCAGCGCCCAGTCTGAGTTTGGTGTCAAAACGACTGTTCGTGTTAGAAAGGAAGAATATATAGTAGGTGGAAAACCAGCAAATGTTGCATAAGAAACTGAGGCTCTTCAAGGACTCTGAGAGCTTAGCAGTGGTATTGGCCCTTTGGAGAGAATGGAAATGATGCTGTTAGTGTTGTTGTCTTTTCTAAAAGGTTGTGTGTAAATACGGTTGGTTGAGGGCTGTCGTGATACATTGTTCAGTCTAGTGACTAAGCCAGATTTCAATACTGTAGAATGCATTATATTGGTTAAGTCTGCCCTGCAAATTACCAAATCTTCACCCTAAAACAAAGATGAGCCTAAGATGACCGCAAGCATTGATGCCATTTTCTGATAAAATCGGAGATATTTGGGAAATTCCTGTAAATAGGAAGACTAATTGTACAATGAGCTGGTTTAACTGTTGATTAGTATCGTGTCAGTCATAGGCAAGTGGTGTAAAAGCTGCTTAGGCGCTGAAGGACAGAAATATGCTACAAATGTTGGATAACATAGTTTTATAGGAAATTAGTCCTGTCAAGCCTGTCCTCTTTTTTTTTGAACTTGTTAGAGACAGTTAAGTGGTACATTGTCTTTTCTCCTCCAAAACACTAAAAAGTACATATGAACACATTAATTCCATTTCTCTTGAAAATAGTCTTGTGCATTGTTGTCAGCTCCCTGTTGAGTGCAGGCCCAGGTGGAGCCCCAAACACTGGGAGAGAGAATCAATGTGTTGGATCCAGAACAGTGGAGAGCCCAGGCAAACTCACAGCTCAGTTTTGCCATGCATCGGCTCTGCCACAGTACTCCCCAGATGTACTGGTTTTGCGTGTCTGGACTTTTCAGTCCTGCAGTTAAAATAATGTAGTTCAGGACATTGCATGGATCTTTGAGGAGGTACACATCTTGCTTACTTTCCTTCCCATATCTTCCCTCTTGGCTTGCCGTTCATATGCATTCAACTTGATAGGTGAACTTCTGTGATGGATTGCATGTGACTGCAATGGAAGAGTGGTAGTTTGAAAGGAGGATTGAAAGACTGGAGGGTATCCAACTGTCTTGTGAGTGGGACTCTTCAACGAACAGATGTTTTTGGGGAGTTTTATGGCAATCTGTATTAGGCATTATACTGTTTACCATCCATATTAATGAATAGACAAAGAAATGTAACACATTACGTAAAATGCTGCTGTCAAAATAATTGATAAATAATGGTAATGTAGGATGATATTTATTTACTTGAATTACTCAGGCAGTTCTGTCCTTTCAGATGTGAATGCAAACAGCCAAGACGAAGCAGTAAAACTAAGAAAAAAAAATCAAGGAACCGTCATTTTAGTGTCTGTAGATGAATATCTGAAGATGCAGTATTACAAAAAAATGCAGCTAATCTAGCTACAAGTTGTTGCCAAAATGAGCAATCTGAGTTTTTCCTGTGTGCTTGCACCACTTCCTTGTGCAGCACTGGCTGCCGTGTGAAGAGTTGGTTCAGGAAGCCTAAGTGCCAAAAAGATAATCACTCTTTGGAAGGATTGATTGGCTAAGCTGAACAACTGTGAGGTGAAAGGGGAAGGAGGAAGGAGAATAATTGAGGGAAGTGAGCTGCCTTTGTTAATCCAGGCTACAGCTAGTCTGACTTTAGTTTACTGTAAAACTGTCCCTCGAGGCAAGCTTATGGGTGAAAAGTAAAATACACTCTTAGTTCTGACAAGCAGGGATTTTATCTATAAAGCACTCATTACTGAGAGATCAAGACTTACTGATGAGCCTGTTGTCAAAAAAAGTTAGAGAATGAAAAGAACAGTATGACAAGATAAGACAGCTGGAGAGAAAGCTGTCTGTGAAGGGCAGAGAGTCTCTGTTTACAGTAAACAGAAAAAAGCCTGGGTGATTTTAGTACAAACTGTATGTTGGGTTTGGGAGGAGTAATAGGAAGCTTGCTTACCAGGGAAAATAAAGGAAGGCACAGTGTAAGGAGGTTGATCAACAAATTAAAGTCATAAATTGCTTTTTATCATCTACAGTTTTATTCTACTGGCTAAGTCATCACTGGAAATGGTGAATTTTCTGTATCTTAATGTATTAAGATCAATGTTGCCTGTTACCTGAAAGCTGTAAGTTGGCCAGATGCACAGTATTTCAGTCTAAAACAGACTGAATTTAAAGGTAGACGTCACTGCAGGAAATGTAACAGCTTGTGCTGTCCCAAGTTAAGTCAAAATTATGTAAGAGTCAGTTCAGAATTTAAGTTTTGGGAACCAAGGTGTAAAACAACTATGCAATTTGTTTTACTGTTGTATGTCCCATTTTTCCTTTCTTCTTTTCCAGAACAATTTTTTATTCTTAATTTTTATTTTATTCCTAATTTTCGCATCAGGCCCACAAATACAGATATGGACAGAAAACCTCTGGAGTTTTGGGGGTCTTCTCTTAGGTATGTTTTGGCTGCATCTTGTCACATTCTTTCAGTGACAGTTGTTAGGGGACCTGTGGTTGAAAAATTGCTCCTTCTTTGGTCTAGGAGTAGAGGAAGAAATTTATTCTGAAACAGCAGAACTGAACTCAGGAGAAAGTTGGACATCTCCTGTTCAAGAATCGTAACTCTTCTTGGGGGAGGGAGGAGTAAAGATGTATTGAGCAGCAGTAACAATCGTCTGGACATTCTCTTTATAGAATATCTTATTCTTTATAAAGCAATCTGATTATTCAGATTAACTGCTGGGGTTGTTAATTGCTTGCCTTCTGATGAATTACAGATTAAAATTATTAAATCGATGAGATTTCAAAATATCTTTGAAGACGGACTTTTCTTAAAATTACTTTCAAAAATACCTTTTTAAATGGAGGGATAGTAAGTGCAGTATCTTTCTGGTGGATTTATTCTGTGTTAGAATAATTTAATTTGAAATATTTTTTGTTTGTTGGTTTGGTTGGGTTTTTTTTGTTATCCTGCTGAGCCAAAACAGCTATGAGGAGGTCAATTGGTATCTGTTTGTGTATTGTGTGTATATATTTTTATGGGGTTTTGGGTAATCTATTTTGAAGGCCTAAAACCAATTCATGATGTGCCAAACAGCTGTGCTACTTCTGGAATTTGGAATTTAGATGTGTATATTGTGTTGGAGGAAAGGATATTTTTAGGAGGAGGTGAAGGAGAAAGAACTAAATTGGTGCTTTGTAGTTTTGTTTCTCAGTATTGCAGTAAGGATAAACAGGAAGAAATGCTCAACCCCTGTTCCATGAGTCCCTTCTGTGAAGCAGTTAAAAATGCTTTCCTGCTAACAGTGTGTGTATTTGTGGGTAATACAGACTAAAAATTGGGCAAAGGTGGAAATGGAAGTGGAGCTGTAGATAAGAGAGCTACTTTGAGAAGCGGATAGAATTTCAGGCTATCTGCTGACTAGTATATATAAGGTATAGTCTTGTTCCATTAGTCATTATTTGCTATACTGGATTAGCTGCTAAAAAAGTTATTGAATGATATTATTTTTATAGTAATGTTCATTGTCAGATACATCTTTACAGTAATTTATTCAGTTACACTGTTGTTCAGACCACTTATATGTAAAAGCATATCAATGCCCAGCGATACTGTAGAAGTTGCCTCTCAATATCTGAAGAGCATGTAATCAGAAATGTTAAATCCTATAAAATCAATTCGTGCTTAGGGAAGGGCTGGAAGCAGTGGTTTAGGAAAGTATTCTTAATAAGATTCCTTTCAGCCAGTGTAATGTTTTGGCTTTTTGTAGCGTGGTTTTGTTTTTGTTTTGTTTTGTTTTTTGTGGTACTGCTAAATTACTTGCCTGTGAAGACCAAGGAAAAGCTTTTTTTAGGGAACAGAGGATAATAGTAAACTGTTTAGTGACCAATGTGACTTGAAAGTGTTGATTGCTCAGGAAGAAACAGAGTATGTAGTTGTCTTGGTTTGAAAGTGCCACAGGAAAAAATATCATTAACATTGTCAAACTCAACTGCTTCTCATCTTCTATTATGTGAAAAATCATGTTAGATTATAAGTCTGTCTCACAATTTCTGTTGGGACAGTACATTTCATATAGTTTTATTGATCTGTTGGGCATTTTCTGGAGATTGTATTTGCTCTCTTAACATTCTTGCAATTAGAGTAGCATTTTGTGTATTAGCAAAGAGTATTTAGTATGAGAAGGATTATTATAACTCTAGCAAGACTTTTCATTGCCTAATTCTGCTTTAGGGAGTTATCTCTGAAAGGAAGAATTTTCAATGTCACCCTGCTTCCTTGGCTGTTGTAGCACTGCAAGGTGGATGAGACACTAGTTGTACTGTAGCCTCTAGAAAGTTCTAGGTGTGCAACTGCGGACAGACCTAAATATAATTATCTGTTGCTTGAAAAACTCCATATGCTTGTACACTGTATTTTCTAGGGGATTGAATTTTAGTACAGAGAACACTTGGTCAGAGAGAAATAGTGTAAATTTTCTATCAGAAAAATTCCAGTTGTCAAGCTATGGATGGGTTATTCCTCTTGGAAATAGTTTGATCCAGAACTCTGATATACTGAAAATGACACTATTAGACTCCAGCCATCAGCTGTAGAACTTAAGTCAAAATTGTTGTGTAGTGCATAAGTGCTTCAGAAAGAAAATACATGAAGATCTTTGCTGTCTCTCATATAATCCAGTTTTTAATTAGCTTGCCACAGTGATAGAAAAAAGAGCATTAAAGAACTTCTCCTAAAACATTAACTACAGAGGATTTCCTTAAATGAATCTGGTTTGATTGTAATGGGAGTTTTACATTTTGAATGTTTAGATGGTGTATATAAACAGATCTGATTATGTTCTGTAGCTTAAATCTTGTATTCTGTAATACTGCATAAATTTGAGGTACAGGTAAATGTTAACTAATATATTGTTTTCTTCCCCCGCCAGGTTCCTCCTAATAAAATAGATTATGAGTATAGTGAACTGATTTTATATCAGAATCAAGTGATGAGAGAGGCAGATCTTTTTCAGGAGTCTTTAGAACATATAGAGACATATGAAAAGCAAATATGTGATAAATTAATAGTAGAAGAAATCAAAGGTAAGTCATTATCATTCTTCCCTTAGCCAATTTTGTTAGAAATTTTTGCTAATGGCTTTCAGATATGATTAAGCAGTAAAAGGAAAAAAACCACAACATGTAAAGTCTTCAATTTATTTATCGTAATTATTATAGGAAAACTGGTACCAAATTTTGTGCACAAGTAAATAACTTTTCTTACTAAAGTAGGTAGTGAATGCAGATAGTCTGTCTTGGGTTGATACAGGAATAAAGGAAATCTCAGATTGTATTGGTACACTAGAGTAGTTTTCCATAAATTGGGACTATTATAACCCAGTTTTAATCTTACGAAAAAAGGATTTCATAAAAAATACTATCTGAAGTACAGAGACAAATTTTTCTTCCTTTTTGACTGAAGTATCAGTTTCTTGTGTTACCTTTTCAAGCTTCCTAATGCACTTACTTAATGCAGTGAATGTTGAAGTTGACTTTATTGGTTAAAAATAACTCACAGTTGTTTTGTGGATTTGAAGTGCTAATACTGAATTCTGAATATGTGTGAGTAAAGGCACATGTTCTTCAGCTACTCCTTGCTTGCACAGTTTTGATGGGCTGACACTGATCAGTGGGGTTTGCCCCGCTCAGCTGCCCACTCACTTCACCCAGCCTCGCTTGTCAAATCGGGAGAGAATAGGAAGAACAGAAGCAAGAGAACTTGTGCACCGAGATGAAGATAGCTTGAATGATGGGAAGGAGGAGGAAGGAAAATCAAACCCAGTTCCTCAACTGATGCAGTCTCTGCACACTTCCCACAGACAGTTCAGCTAGTCTCCAGGCAGTGGCGACCTGCCCCAACACTCCTCCTCCATTTTTACTGCTTAGTATGAAACTAAATGACATAAAATATCTCTTTGGCCAGTTTGGATCAGCTGTTCAGGTTGTGTCCACTCTTCTGCCGTATTGTCCACCCTGGTCTACTTGCTGGGTGGCAGAGTGGGAGTAAAAAGCCTTGATGATCTGCCACTACTGCTTAGCAGTGGTGGAAATGTTGGTGTATTTGTGAGCAAATCCCCAAACACAGCCCAGCATGAGCTGCTGTGAAGAAAATTATTCCTTGCAAGCTAGACCTGGTAGAACCATTTATGTAGTAGCAAACCAGTGTTGATTTAACTGGTTAAAAACTGGTTAGTTGATGTGAAAAATGTGCTTATGTAAACAGCTTGATAAAAACTGATCGAGGTGTGTGATGAAGTTCTGGAAGGAGGAGTTGCTTGTTTATTTGATAGTCCCACCGGCTATTCTAAATACTCATACACAGACATTCAAGTAGTCTTTGTTTTCACAGGTGATGAGTGTTCTGAGTGCTGTATGTGGTAGCTTTAAGTAGCATTTGTAACACACAGCAAATGCCTTTGGGAAAATAAGGCCTCTTTTTAAGAATCTGTGTAATGCTTAAGAACAACTTGATATATCTAGTATTGTAAACTTTGCTCACAGGTATTTTCTGATGTAATTCATAGTTCTGTACTGTGTTGTTTCCAGGAGAGATGTTACTCAAGTTAGGAAGACTGAAAGAAGCTGGTGAAGTATACAAGGAGTTAATTGAGCGTAATGCAGAAAACTGGTATTATTATGAAGGCTTGGAAAAGGCCCTACAACCCAGTAAGTTAAGCTACACAGATACAGTGAAAATGTGTGATGCAGGATACATTTAGAAATCCTGTTTGATATGGTACTGCTTTAGATTAGAAAGTTCTACTTGGCAGAAAATTATGTACCTTCTGATCTTGAATGTATTATGTAGTATATTCTTTCTTTTTTAAAATGTTCACTGAAAAACTTGTATGCATGAAAATATCAACAGCAAGTATTTATCTTCTTGGAATTAAGGGTGGAATTTGCTGAGATGTTTATACAAAGAACATTCCCTTGCCACATGTGAACTTGGAAACCGAATGTCAATTAATTCCTGTCTAGTAGTTGATTGTCAGACTGCTATCATATGCCACAACATAAAATTGTAATTTTGGAACTTGTTTAGGTGGTACCTCTTTCTAGGGGTATGTAGGAAATACTCAAATATCTATTTAAGATGGCCATTTAAGATGGGCATTCTGAAAAATATACCTTTTTTTTAAGGTGGCACTTTAGAAGGTAAAGGTGATAAGTGTGTTAAAACTTCTGTTACTTGAATGCCAGTTCATGTTTCTGCTATTGTGTTTTTCCAGAAAAAATAGCTTATTTTTCAAAACTACAATATTGCAATTATTTGTTATGTTAAGTGTTTTGCAGTGATAACTTTCCAGAGTGTCTACATTTACACAGGAATGCTTTCTTTGTATTTAGTTGTTCACTAATTAGTGAAAGTTTACTGGAGTTGTTCTGATGACATCATAAATCATAAGCTCACAATTATATTATTTATAGGTGTTACAGCTGCTTTATATTTCTCAACCAACTTTCTTCTAGAAAGTTTTACCATCAGGTCTCACGAGGTGTGAAAATACGGCTAGTGATTGGGCAATGAAAATTATTTTTGTTACATATATTCAAAGTGTAGTGTTCCCCTTGGAGTGGTTTTCCTGGTGTATTCATAGAGTTAGATCACACGGTTATTGTCTCAGAAATTAAAATTTCCAGGAACTCAGTTATTCTCTCTGATACAACAAATATGTTGATGAAAGCATGTAGTTTTTAACAAAGAACCAGTCCGGTAGTTTTTGACATATTAAAATCCTATGTAGGCTAAAACTGTACTAATTCTATAAAACTAATAATACTACTTTATTTTTTAGGTGGTCTTAGGACTATTTCCTCCCCCATGGTAAGTTCTGGAGCTCCAACTTGTGACTTCAATTAGGAATTTATATGCTTTAGTTCCAGTCCAAACAATATTTTAGTATTACTTTTATAACTCTACATCTCTTGGAGACACTGGGTAATAGATTCCCCCCCCTTCCCCAACATCTGAGCTCAGTGACAAGCTACACTGTTTTTCTTATTAAAGGAAGACAGATATGTTTAATATATCTGTATTGTAGCCTTGATCTGTATATTCAGTTTTAAATTGTTTGATGAATTTAATATTTAAGCAAAGTTGATTTTATTTATATAAAAAATGGCATTTTAAAGCAAAAGATTAGTGTTATTTAAGTTGTAACCACATTGGAGCTCCAAAGCATATTATGGGGGAAAGGGGAGGAGTGGGCAGAAAATCTTCAAGTAGCTTTATTTTTGTTAAACATTGAGGTGTAAAGAGTTCTGGTGCGCAGTACTTACACTGGCAGTATTGTACCCTGTTTTGCTGTCACCAGAGGACCTATAATAGAGGTGTGCTTGTATAGCATGCTATTTGTATACCTATGGTTTAGAAATGCAGTGTGTTCTCTGAATGCTTTAAGTGTGTCTGAAATGGATGCGTAGTGAAAAAAGGGTTAATTAAAGCTATGAATGTAATACAACGTGTGAATGGGTCTGAACAACCTGTAACTGAAAGAAACCAAACTCCAGCTCTGTGTGATTGAATGTGCAAGGTAATGGTCCTGTTTACAGTTTATCCTTAGAGTGATTAATGCTGGTAGTTGTGTCTTGTATATACAGTGTGTTCTCAGTACAGTTTTTGTTTATGATTAACTAGAAAAAAGTAACATGAAATGCTTAAATTGTCCCAAATCCACATAAGGAGTCTAGCTCAAGTAATTCTCAACACTTAAATTCTCAACATTTAAAGACATAGGTTTTTATGTCTGTTACTTATATTTATTGTATTTGCTGATAATAGGCACTTTAGAAGAGAGGCTTCAGATTTATGAAGAAGTTAGTAAAAGACATCCCAGAGCAGTTTCACCTAGAAGATTACCTTTAAACTTTGTTTCAGGTAACAAGTTGCATATCTGTTCTGTAATAGTTTTTTTTTCTATTTTTTCTGAAGTTTTCATCAAGCTGTTTAATGTGTATTTAATACCTACTTGTGCATTTAATACTTAGTTGAACATGTAGACAAATCAAATGTATACATTTCTCTTGGATTAGACAAAATTCTTTTATGTTTTAGGAGTTGATAGAAAAGCTTCATACACTCAAATATGATGATATGAGCTATGTTATATTTGTGTTGATAAAACTACAGTACAGAATGATACGTAGATTGTAGGAATTCCTGTACATAACTTTTCTGCTTTATACAAGTTAAGAATCATAAGTTAAAATGTAGAGTGTAGTATACTTAAAGGTGTGAGTGTATATGTATGCATACCCCCTCATGTATCTTTAATATGCATACTTTTGCTGTAAAAATGTACACCTACTTTCTTGTAGAGCCATTAGAACTTAGTTTGGCAACAAAAACTACCTTTGTGCTGCTAATTTCATAAGAAAAGGAACAAAAATATCTGCAGTATTATGTAGCCCAAATTATTTCATTTTACAGCTCTTTGTGACTTTGCCCTTTCAAAATTCGTTTCAAAATGCAGTGCACAAACACGTTCAGTTTTGTAAGGAAAATGTTTATAAACTTGTTAGAATAGAAAGCTGTGCTCTTCCAAAGAAGGAAGGAGACTAAATGAAATGGTAAATACTATAAAAATATATATTTCGTGTGTAGTTACCTAGCTGCTGAAGCTCCAGCAGAAAATTTTTGGAAAGTACATAAGCTAGATATCAAGTGTCAAGAAATTTGAGATCAGCTGCAAATTCCCAACATATCTTCTCATGCTTTTAAATTTATAAGATTAGTTTTTAGTTTAGCTCATTTGCTGTGCACCACATTTGTTGGTACCTTAAAATGTTCCAGAGCTCATCTAGTCCATTCCCCTGCTCTTGCTCATGTGTCTGAATGTGCATACACATTTCCTGCCTAAAATCGAAAGATCTTAACTGCTTCATAAGAAGTTGTCACTTGTACCTTTTATCATCCTGTATACTTCAGTTTCTTTGAAGACACAGGGGCATATTTTAATGCATTTCAGCTAGATTTGAAAATCTGGGTGATGAATAATTGGGGTTTTTTAGGTAATAAGATTGTTATGGTAACGCAGCAAACAAGGAAGTAACCTGCAAAACACTTTCCTGTATCTTTATTAATAGCATGTTTTGCTGCTGACTTCATTTCATGGTGTTTTACTCTAGATTGCCTTATATCTGACAGTGTAGTTTTCACAGCTTATGTTCATTTAAGTAGAAATATAGTAACAAGAATTAATTGCTCGTGCTGTAACAATAGGACAAAAGAAAGCAAAATTCATTATTAGATTGGTCAAGAAAAATATCTTTTGCTACTTTCTGTAGCATTTTATAATAAATAAGAATTTTTCAAAATTAGAACTTGTTTCTGCTACCTTACTTATTAAGCCTATCAGGCATGAATGTGTAAGACTATTTTTGATCCCGTAGAGATTAATCTATTTACTAAATGATTTTCTGTATTTACAAGTACAGGACAAGAATTTCTTTTGGTTGAAATTCGATAGTGAGAATGTGAAGGTGTAGAAAGGAACATCTTCGTAGAAAAATATTTGCAAGTTTCAACAGGATAGAAAACTGTTAAATGCAGTTACTCTTCCAGTGTGGTCACTGACCAGTTACAGCTGCCACTGTTTGATTCAGAATTAAATTACTCTTAAAAATTCAAGTACTCTAAAATCCAAGCTGATGTTAAAAGGAGAAGTTCTTGTCCGGACCTTGCTGTGCATTGCATCCTAACCTTGTATTTGATACAAATCAGCTCCTTGATTGAGTTGGAAACCACCTTTATGGAGGAAGGCTGTTACCATCAGTTTCACTGATCAAGTGTGTTGAATGCAGTTTTAGATTTGTTTATGCTCCTGTGGCCAGGTATGTGCCTCAGAGGCTAAATTGTAACTTGGCTTCTTGTCATAGGTAGGTACCCACCTGTGTGCTTCTTTTCTTTTTAGACTTTATTTTAAAAGTCTAGTGCTTTCTATAAGTAAGTAGGTATTTAATGGAAACTTGAATCTTGCTTTCCTAGATTCTAAATTATGATTCTTCCAGCAGGATAATAATTAGAAGAATTCAACTGGAGAAGCTGAGATCGATTTTTATTTTTCTTCTTTATGTAGCGGAGTTTCTGTAGTGTGAGACAACACATTTTAATTAATCTATCTGTAATAAAGCATGTGTTTACGGTCCAGTTATGGATCCCCATCCACAAGTAGTAGAAGTTTTATATACAGCAGTTTGGTTTAGTACAGCAAGGTGAGAACATGAATTACTTTCAATAGACTCAGTGTTTGTTAGCAACACTGCTGGTAACAGTGTAGGACAATTGAGAAGTGATAGAAGTAAATGAAAATGTATACAAAGCAGTATCTGCAGTGTCTGCATTTTCTGAGTATCTAAAAACAATCAGTTAATCAAATTTTTAATGTGTTCTTATTGAAGTTAAGTTTATTTCAACAGTTTTGTCAGTTTTATGGGTTAATGTTAGTATTGTGAGAAATGTGCTACTTCCTTGTTGAGAAAGTTAGAGAAGTCCACAACAGAGGAGGCACTGAAGTGAGGAAAAAGTTCATCCCTATGCAAAACAAACCAAGTCAATAAAAATATGGAAAAAACCCAACCAAGCAACAACTGCCTCCCCCCCGCCCCCACCCCCAGCTAAATCACAATCACTTTTATCATAGGAAAAAACCATGAAAACCAGCAATTTTCCTGTCTGGATGTCTTCTCTTTGAAATACTTCTTTTCCTTTTTTTTTTAAACAGCATTTCTCGGAAAGGTAGCACTTACTGCAAGTATTGTAATTTTTAACTGAAAATATAATTAGATCAGATTTTTACTTTCTGCAATATATTTTGATACAGGTGATTCTGATATGGAGCTTATGTTTCTGAAATAAGTCTTGTTTCTAATTCCAGGAACAATCATACCACAAATCTTGTCCTACTAATAAAAATAGGACTAGAAGAGAGGCAGAGGGTTCATTTAATCCAACCTTCCTCCTCAAATGAGTGTACTTTATATCTGCACTCCTGCTAACACACATTTATCTAACTTACTCATAAAAACCTCCAGTGATGGAGCTTTTGCAAGATCTTCATTGTTATTCTTAATATTATAGGGTGTTCTCAATGTTAGTTTAAATAGCTTTTGCTACATCCTCTGTAGTCAGCACTTAATATTTTCTCGTTTCAATGACTGCAAGTTTGATGACTGTTACCATGTCTGCTAGCAGACTCCTAAGCACTAGCAGCTTAAGCATTTTACTCTGATTTTTTTTTTATTTTTCTTTTTAAATCTGGAGCATATTTGTGTCTTACTAGATAACAGGAAAGATTAAAGCCCTTAACTGCAGTTTTTCAGTTCCTCTGTTATCCAGAGTTGCACAGCAGTTAGTGCGTGTATTTATATAACCCTTGCAATCACTGACATATAACCAAACACACTTTTGTTCCTAGGTGAAAAATTTAGAGAACTAACGGATAAGTTCCTGAGGGTTAACTTCAGTAAAGGCTGCCCACCCTTGTTTACCACTTTGAAATCTTTATATTACAATCCAGAAAAGGTAAAATTTAGTATTTATTTGGTTTTAATGAAGTCTTCTGTATTGAATTTGTAATAGACTATCTAAGCTTTTATGTAGCTTTTCCTGTAACCTACCAATTATAGTTGTTAAACGTCTTTTCCCTAATGTGCTATTTTTGTCATATGTGAATGATCACTTGATGTCAAAATGCTGAAGTCAGATTGGTGCAGAGTGCACTGAGGTTCTTGAAAAATCAAAAATGATCATTACTTCGTGTGCAAGTGTTACAGGATTCTTTCAACTTATGGTTTATGATGTCACCAGAAGTAATGCTTTTAAAATAACAGGTGGCTATTGTTCTATGTACATTTTTGAATTGCATGAATACATCGGTATTTACTACAAAGGTTTGTTTCTTTGTTTCAGTCTTTAGCTTAAACTTCAGTGTATAATTTTTGTACTTCTAAACTCAGTTTTGGTGTAATTGTGTCACATAAGAACTATTGTTTCAAGTGTAATTTTGCCTTTGAAACTTGACATTAAGGTATACCGAAAATAAATTTTTGAACTAAAGCATGTTACTAAAGCACATAGAAAACAGAAAAATTAAGATCAGTCTCTTCAGATATTATCTTTACTACAAACACTGTGGGTATTCTAATCCATTCATGACGAGGTAAAAAGAAGGGTCTGTATTCTGGGAAAACCCTAAATACATGATGGAGGTTTTCAACCAGAAGTGAATACTCCTTTATTTGGACTAAAATTATTAATCTTTCAAAGAGTTTCTCTGCTAGTGTCCTAACATGTCCTTACATAACTTCTGTAATCTCTACTTTTTCCATGTTTGACATAATTTTAGTAAATTCTGATATCGTGCTGTTGCGGTTTAACCTCAACTGGCAACTTATGTACCATGCAGCTGCTTGCTCATTCCATCCCTTCCTGATAGGGACTAGGATCAGAAACACATGAACCTTGTGGGCTGAGATAAGGACACTTTATTGTTGAATCAAAATAAACTATAGTAGTACTAATAATTCTAATGAAAAGGAGAGAGGGAAGAATAAAATTCAAGAGAAACAAGTGATGCACAGAACAGTTGCTCTCCATTCACTGACCAGTGCCCTGCCCATCCCTGAGCGGTGATTGACAGCTCCCAGCCAACTCCCCCTGTTTATATACTGGCCATGACACTGTTTGGTGTGGAATATCCTTTTGGCTACCTCAGGTTATCTGTCCTGGCCATGCTCCTTTTTGGCTTCTTGTGCCCCTGGTGCCTCACAGAGCATGGGAACCTGAACAGTCCTCTCCTCAATGTAAGCACACCTTGGCAACAACTGAAACATCAGTGTGTTATCAGCATTATACTCATGCTAAGTTCCAAACACAGCGCTGTTCTGTCGGCCAAGAAGCAAATTAACTCTATCCCAGCTGAAAACAGGACAATTGCATAGTACAGGATTTTCTACAGTGCCTATTTATTGTTCGTGCACACTTACCAGTGTAAAGGAAATGGAATTAAAATTTTTTACATTGTGATACACTGGGTATCTAAATACAAGTACAGTCAGTGTTAGGGAAGTTTTACCTCTGCTCTTTGAAGTGTGAAGAATCTGGATGTTGAAAGATACCTATAAACTCATTTGGCATCTGAAAAGATTTTTAGCACTTCATTAGTTTTTGACATGATGGGTAAAAAAAGAGGGCTACTGTATTTTGGGGCAGACTTACACAGAAAGGTGCTTTTCTGATAGTCATCTTCATTATATCAAAGCAGTGCTGCTCAAAACAGCCAGCTTAATCCTGAAAAGTAATTATAATCGAGAGCTTCACCTTTTCCAAACATGCTTGGGATTTGTTTGTGCTGCTAACTTCTGCAAAAGCATTTTTGTCATATTTCAAATCATTTCGTTACCAAGACAGGCTTTTACATTTCACTTGGTTGGGTTTACCTATAACTAGAGTGTGACAGAAGAATTTTTGAAACTAAAATAAACTTTAGTTTTAGTCCCTGACAGTTAATTTCAGAATTACTAAAATTTAGGAGTTGAGGGCAGAAAATTGTGACAAACTAATGTGTGCTACATCTTTCAGGAAAATATTTTATTTTGCCATCTGATTTGTCAAAGTTGGAGCTTAGTACTATCTTCTCACATAAATTACTTGTATAGTTTGACTGACAGAAGATTGTAGTCAGTGTTGTGTTATGCTTTCTAGAAAATATCTAGCAAAATTCTGATTACCAGTGGGGAAGAAAGTTCCCCTTGTGTTTCCTTTGGAAACAAGTGCAGTTTGGTGTGGTCAACTGTAGTTGGATTTTGAAGTGGCATAGATATGAAAGAGTTGGTATTTAAGCCTAGAAGGTTCCTTCTTTCTAGAGCTCCAGGTGGGTCTGTGATCTTTCATGAACAGCAAGGAAAAAAGGATGGTTGTATAGAAGGCAAACATTTGTCCGATGTGTTCAGGAAAATGTTTATTATCTAATTACTGTAAATTGGTACTCAGCCTTTTGGCTGTGCTAGGTGGGTTTCTTCCAAAAATAGCTATTACATGAGCACTTCATATCTATGAAACTAACATTGAGGAAGCTTTCCCAGCTGCTTCTGGAAAGAATTAATGAATGCCCCACCAAAAATAAAACTGACATCACTGAAGTGCCAACTGGGTGCATGGGGTGTTATTTTTTCTGCTATTGAATTGGAATTTGTTTACATACTCATGTGAATATTAGTGTGGTGAAAGGTGTGGGTTACAACTTGCTCTTCATCACTTCATAAAAGGATAAGCTTTACTTTGGTTAAGGAGGAAACGTGGTTTTAGTCTTCCTTCACAATGTAAGTAAAACTGTTCAAGATTTCTTGGGTGAGGTCTCAGAAGGGTGTCATAAGTGGGAAATATAAAGCTGTTTGCTTCCTAAAAAACGTAATCTTAAGATAATTGCTGGAAGAAACTTTCTTTCAGCAACCAAAGACACAAGAATCTGAAATATGTTCAATAAATAAAGACTGCCAAAAAGCAGTAATGCTCTGTGTGTACTCAAAGACTTGTTTTGAGGTAAATAATTCCTTAATAAGTAAGTCTCTAAGAGTTAGAATATGCTTCATATTGCATTATGCAATCTGTGTCTTTCCTGTAATTCTGGAGCAAAAGAAATTATATGTGTGTTGGCCTTGTGTTCAATTTGTGATGTGAAGAGGTTTACATTTGACTAAACAATTGGGTTGAAAACGAAATTGTTCAAGATTTGGTAACCGTGAGACTTGGAGGCTTGAGAAGGTAACAGATGGTGTGGGGAAACCTGGGACAAGCAGTGCTGGATTTTATCACTCCTAGCAATACTGTTGCCTCTTAGGGGGAAATTGCTAACCCACTGATGATTATGTTAAAGCAGACTTTAAAAGAACTATAGAACCTGATGGGTAGGAAGTGTTAAGCTGGCTTTGCTGTAGATTACTGTGCATGCTTTTGCAGCAAGACCCAGTTTAAGACTTTGTGGTCCATCACTGCTTGCAAGTCAGTGATCTGACTTATGTTTTTCTCCACAGTTTTAGAAGAGAGTTATACAAGACATGGTTTAATCCAAGCTCTTCAGATGAGGCTGTGATTTCCTCAGGTTTTGTGCTGTTACGCTACTGCAACAAAGTAGCCTGTGAACTGGTTTCCAGCCGCTTAGACTGGAGAAAACCATAGGTAGTTCAGGCTGAAGGGTGAAGAAGCCATAAGAAAAGGAGCTAACAATTGTCTTTTGCCTAGAAACTGTACTGTCATTTTAACTTGATCAGTGTATTGTGCTGTGGATAGAACTTCTGATTATAATAATACTGCATACTTAAAAAAATCATACCAGCTCTTCAATATCCTGAGTGCAGTTCTGTACCATGCTGTAGCATAAAATTACTCTAGTATTGGAATAAGGAGAGGGGCATTGAATTGCAGGATGAAGAGTTGCAAAAAGGCCATTTGAGTCGATGTCTATTTACTTTTTTTATACTATTGGAAATTGATTTTGTACAGGTTATGTGCCTGAATAACAAGTAAAAGGAGTTAGGATGTAAAGAGTTCAAGTTATTTCTCAAGTGATAATTGTTACTGTGCTCCCTGTTTGCAGATACCAACGGCATGCACTAATCACTTCCTAACTTGCTACACTGGTACGCAGCCAGATTCTGTCATGCCAGCTGAAGACAAGGTCAACTGGAGGGTGACAGAGACTGCCGGACTCAGTCTTACACTATTTTTCAGTGTCTCATTCAAAGGAAGTTTATATCATATAGACAGTGTTCAGTGGTACATCATTGCTGATACTCAGTCATGGATCACTTGTTACCTGCAAAATATTAGAGAAATCATTTCAATGAAACACTATCTTGATGGCTTGGTGTTTAAAAAAAATATTTGAAGTATAATGTTCATCACTACCAGTTGGTTTCAGATGATTCTTAAAGTAACCACTGTGTGTTGTGAAGAAATTACCTGTGCTTTCATACTACTCATAGTATGGCAGCCTGAGTCTTTTTAAACGTGAAAACCCATGGTCATAATGAAGTAGTTTAAATGAGTCTGGTTGTATAAAGGCAAAGTTCACAAGTGTAAAAAGCGTTGCACCAGATTCTACTCACCCATGAAGTTTGGGGAAAGGAAATGGCTGATCTCAGCAAGAGCTGAGAGCTTCTCTACACGTTACTAGTGTTTACAGAACTTGCATTCTGAGCTTGATACTAATTGGTCTCACCTAATCTTGAGTTTGGTCACCTTCTCAAATACCAACCTTTGTCCGTTCGTACAATTCCTCTTGAAACACATTCTTGGTTCTAGCTATTGTATAAGACATCCTGAGGGAACCCTGTGAATGTCTTACTGCTCTACAAAACACATAAGTTTGTTCCATATTTGTTTCTCAGACCTTTTCCCCCATGTTAACTTAATTTGGATAATTTCTATCATAAAATGGGAGAATTCTGGGGTAGGAGTTACATGTAAAGGCAAAGCACTCTGTGTTAAACAGCATCATAGTGGTGTTGGCACTAAATCTGCAGTTTAAACTTTACTCTTTATGCATTGCATCTATGGCTTTAATTGGTAGATACAGCACATGCATTGTCCCCCTGGGAGGAAGACCTGTCCCAAGCAGGTACTTAGGTTTCTTTTACCTTTTCAACCTGCATCTTCATATCTGCTAGCACCAAGGCAAACACTGGATATGGTGGTATTTATCTTTTCCTCTTCTAGGACTCTTTTGCTCCTCTGATGGGACACTTCTTACATCAGGAGACTCAGTTAAGGCACCTGCATATATTCTGTAATTGACACAACAGCAGTGCATTGCTCAACTGATGCCTAGTTGGTGCATGTAGTGCTGTCTTTGTTATGTGTGTTTATTCTTTTACTTGTCCAAGAGTGGATCCGTGTTACATATCAAGGAGAAGCAGAAGATACCAATTGTCAGTGGCTTCACTGACAACTTTGCTGTTATGCTAAAAAAAAGGCAAAGAAATTAAGATACAACTCCACACTTCTTCATGAGACAGGAGCCAGTAAAGTTCAAAGCACCTTCCGTGGTACTGTTTTTTGTCATCTTCTCTAAAAAGATCATAATTTCAAGCTCAACACTTCTGGTAAATCTTCTGGTAGTCTTCTAAGAGTTGCTGATAAAGTATCAAGTTTAGTATATCAAGGCAGCAGAGAATGTACACCTTTTTTGTGATTTATGAGGGTATGTGCTTTAGTTGCTTTCTTAAATACATGCATCTTGGTACTGGAGGATAGAATGCCTAAACATACTGGATGTACACATCGAACTTGATTGGGAAGCATCTCCAACACTTAGCAGAGCTAGACAATATAATTGCACTTCTGCTCAGTCTTTGAGAGGTCATCATGATGGATGGAGTTTCCTAAGGTCTGGAGGAGAGTGAATGTCTCCTGTTCTCAAGTACAAAAAGGAGGATCTGAGGAGCTATGAGCCAGTCAGGTTGATTATGAAGCTGATAAGGCAAATAATCCTGGAAACCATTACTGAATGCACGAAGGACAGTAGATAGGATGGATTTATGAAGGGGAATTCATGCCTGATTAACTTAATGGCCTTCTGTAACAAAATTACTGTCTCAGCATACAAGGGGACAGTGCTTGATCCTGTGTATTAGCAAGGCTTTTGACACCATCTGTGATAAAACAGACAACGTGTTGAAGTACGCCTTAGTAGACAGTAATTGGTACTGAAAACTGGCTGAACTGCCAGGCTCAGTGTTGTCATCTGCTGCGTGAACTCCAGCTGGTGCGCCCAGGTAGGTAACACTGCGGCCAGTAGTGGGGAATATCTTTGTTAGTGACTTAGTTCAGGCTGGAGAAGAGCAGGTTCAGATGGGGTTTTGTGTATGTAACTAACTGAAGGCAAGAATGAAAAAAGACAGGCAGATGCTTCTCATTGGTGCCTAGAGCCAAGGTATTATATACATGAATTAAAATATAAGAGAATATATGACCAAAAGAAAAGACACTTTTATCACAGAGTTTGTCAAACATGCGAACAAGTTCTTGAGGTGTAGTGAAGTTGCCTTATTGGAGATGGTCAAAATGTGACTGGACATGGCCAGGAATATTCTGCTTCAGCTGCCCCTGTTCTGTAACAAGGGGTTGGGCTAGACAGGCTGTAGAGGTCTCTTCAACCCTTCATGATTCTTAGTCTTTTTACTGTGTTTCACCTTAAAGTCCAGGACCAGCTTGTAGCCATTTACTTTGCAGCAGGCAAGCTTGTCTGAACTGCTGCAGTGCCAGGGCAAGTGCGTTTTTTGTAAGTCTGGCAGCACTGAGACACTACAGCAAACATTGCAGAAAGGCACAGTAAAGATTAACATGCTGTTATACATGAATGCCTGTATACAGAAGCTCTGAGATCCCTAATCCACATACTGTAATTTGGAATCTCCAGTTGTGATTTTTATATCCATTTGCCAGCAGAGCCCTAATCATTTCCTAGAATTTCTTGCGTCAGGCTATTCACAAAGGGAAAAACTTGTCACAGAATCTGCCTTTTAGAAATGGATTAACTTTGAAACACAGCTGGGTAACTGCAGACCCACATTAGGTTTATGTTAAATGTGAGTAAATGCATGGTTCACCACAGGTCACATGAAGCATGTGAAACTGATGCCTCAAGGTAGGCTCTTTCAAAGAATGGGTTGTTTATATTAAAGAGTGCTGTGGGGTTAGGCTGAGGATGTGGTCTGCAGATCACGTATGATTGTTTCTGTACACTCCTTCATCAGTCTTGATTTTGGAGCTCTCAAGATGGTACATATGGCATCTGTCTTTATTTCTGCAAAATTTCACAGTGCTAATTTTAATAGAGTGCGTTTGGTATTTTGTCAGTGATCATCTGCTTGTAGTCTCAGTTAATGAAAAAGAGCTGGATAAAGAATACTTCCAGCTTAGAAATCAGCAATCATTTGGCCAGGCTGTTGATGTAGATGCTCACTGGAGATGAGTTTGCCCCCATCTAGACAGTGAAGGAAAAGTGGAGGACAAAATACTGTTAAAGGTCTGGTAAAGTCATAATTGCGTCCAGATTAATTTCTCAGGTCAGATAGCTCATGTTCACTTTGAGTAGGTTTCTGCTGATGGAGTCAGTTTGTTCTAGCAAACCTGCTGGTGTTGGTAACATTATGCAGCAGGGACTATTGTTGTGGCACTGGTGGGGTCAGTGTGCTGTTGCCCCTACCCTTGATGTGCTGTGTAAGTGCACAGCTGTTGGGAGGTGCTCAGTGGCATGGTTGTCTAAGGCTTGACAGATGTTGTATATGAGTTTATAAATGAGGTGGTGTGCTTTGTAGATTGGGACTTCAATTTTTAGCAATTTTTACCCATATCTACTATTCCCAGTACCTGGTGCCTTACTGTAATCTACAGTGACAACTACAATGGCATTTCTTTAAAGAAAAGATGACCTTTAACCCAAAAATAGCTTGCTTTATGGGAGGTGATAACACAAATCCCATGAGCTGTCGTCCTCATCTTGGAGTTTTAATGTATAGAAATTCTGGACCAGAGGAGTTCTTGTTCTTTCTATACTGTGTATTTTGAAGGGGAGAATAAAAGACACAGAATTTATAGGACTCCAGCAGATTATGTTCTTAGGGAACTGATTTATGAGTGTCTCATGCAATTCAGAATGGATTCTATAAGAGCCCTGACTTGTGGACAGAGTAGTTTACATTCCCAATTGTCCATTCCACCCTGTCTTTCCACCCTGCTCTTTTTGCTGAAAGTACAGTGCAGGCGTTTGAGTACCAGTATCTGAGTCTGTACAGCTTTAAATTTGTACTGTTTTTTTCTTTGTATGTTGTGCTATTAAGCTAAAAGTGGAGCTGCTTGACAAAGTGTTTCTGCAATGCCAAACTTGAAAAGATGGATGGATTAAAATAGGAAAATTTTTAAAAAATACTTGCTGTCCTAATTTGGAAAGTCCACAGACATGGACTTAAAAAAAAAGTGCTACGAGAGGTGCTTGTGTATGGTGGGGTGAATTATGATAGTGTGTTTTGAAGAATTGTAGTTATTTCTAGAAAAAAGTAGTTCTTAAGAACACTTAAGACATGCAGTTCTCATATTGCCTTTGGAGACTTACTCACTTAATATTCTTGATCTTGCCATAAAATAAGGGTTTTTACATCATCAATTCATAAACATAGTTGGAGGTAACATTTTTTAAGTGAATTTCTGGTCTTTGTGACTTCTAACCAAAGACTAAGTTGTAAGAATTGGAGGTGACTAATTACAGTGAACTAATTTTAAGCAGGAGAGATACATGGGAGGATAGCAGGGAGGCTACAATAAAAAAAATTTCATCCAACATAAAGAAACTTATGTGGTTGTGTTTTGGGGTTTTATTAACAAGAAAACCTGCTTTCCTCTATGACTTTGAAATGTTACTTTAGATGTAGCTTTTAAAATATAAATATAGTAGATTTTTCTATTTATGGTTGATACTTCTGTAATGGTATGAACAATTTAATTTTCATCATTTGTGGAGATTTTTTGGAATAATCACCTAAACTACTACTGTGTGAAGGAAAGGTTTTGAAATGTGACTGTATATATGGGGGTTTTTTATATGCTGAGAAACATGGAGCTTTTACAAGGAAAATGTCTCAACACAATATAGTCTGTGTGTAAATTTAAGTACTGTGATATGGGTGTCTTAGTCTCCTGTGCAGGCGAAGAGATTTACCACCTAGCTACTGGGCTTTTCTTTTATACTACAAGTGATTTCACAGCTTTTATACTTTGCTTAGTGCTTTGGGATCTGAAGTTTGTTATTAAAATACTGATATCAGCAAAGTATAGCCATTTTCCTTGAGTTTCCTTGAGTTACGTGAAACCTTTAATTTAAAAAGCCTACTGTATAACTTGGAAGATTATTAAATCTTTTTATCAGTCTTTTTTTAGCTTTGATTAGCAAGAATACTTGACTGTTTAAATGACATTTATCCTATTGATATCTTTCTGCTTGAATAAAATTTGCGCTGTTGGTATAATTCTTTTGTCAGAAATAAGCTATAGGCTTTGTATGTTTGAGAAGCAAAAATTAGCATTTAGGAATGCCAGTTTATTATTATGAGTTTTGTTGTTGATGCAAAGTTACTGCCCAGAGTGAATGTAACTGTGGCTCTTGGCAGAATGTTTCTTCTGGAAGCTAATAACCCAAAGTATAAGCAATTACATGAGATAAAGTAATTTTCACCTTCTATAAGCTACAGTCCAGATATATCATTATCTGTGAACAACCTCATGTGTTATTCTTCCTCACAAGAAATGGATCTTGGAGTGCTACCCTCACCTCCTCCCCAGAAAATTCTCTTTGTGCTTGATCAATGCTCAGAAATCCTCTTTGGTTCCCCCTACATGCTGGTCTCTGTATCCATGAGATAAAAAATCCAAAGAGTGAAGATCTTCAATTAGTCAACATCAAGGTTTACGTCGATTGTGTTGCAGGTGCATGGGTTGATTCCATTGATGCTCGACATTAGTGCACATGTGCCCTTTTTCTGAGTATCTAAAAGCATGGAGACTGTGAGGAAGTACTGGATGAGAGAAAATGTCTGGCTGGAAGAAACATCAGAAACAACAGTCTCAAAAAAAGGTGTAAGACTGTCTACACAGGAAGGTAGGCTGTCTTCAGTGAAGATCTTTCTTTAACCTTTCTGGAAAGAAGGCATATTTCTTCCTTAATGTGGAAAGCTAAAGCAATATAAAGCAAGTTGCCTCTGTTGGTTGATTTTTTTTTTTTTAGTTAGATGTTCTCTGCAGATTGTTGGTAGATTACATAAGGAAGTAAAAAACATTGGTTCTTTTAGGAAACTCTACACTTTAAGAGGAAATAGTTCTGTAAGATTAACTAAGGACAGCCCTTTGTTCATACTGGTTCCATCATTTCAAGTGTTAGGAACTGGTGTCTCAGAGTTAAAATTCCAAGAGAGGTGATCTGGTAAGTGGACTTACCCAGGATCTGGCTGACAACTGGTACATTCCTAGTGAAAGATAGCATTTGTACCCTGCAGCTGGATCATAAGGAAGAGTAAGGAAATGTTTTAAAATAAGTAGAGGAAGGAGCAGGCTTGGAAATGTCACTGTAGGTACAGCAAGGATACGATGCTTCCACTGTGCAGTGAGAGTGGGGAGTGTAAAACGTGCTGGTGACTGACAGTTCAGATCTGTGAGCTGACATGTAAGCCTGGAGATGACAGGTGTAGTAGCTGAATTATGAACTACTTTATCAAAGAGAGCTTTTTTAGTTTGAGTGATCTATATTGGGATTAACTGCTCCAAATAACCCATTTGGAGACCCACAAGAAATGCTCTAGATATCTCTGCTTATATTTACTCCTACTGATGTTTTGCTCATGTGGAATGATTTGCTTTCTTTAGTGCAGTCCCCAGACTTGTCCAAAAGCTTGCAGAAAACCAGTTTCTCATTGAATTAGTTGTGTGATGACAACACTGTCATCTAAGAGTACTGGTTTGCTTTGAATTTGTATGGTACTACAGCTGCTATAAACTTTTCAATTGATTATGCTTGTACATAGCGTTATTTTTAAGGGCATGTTGCTTCAGCAGAGCAAGCATACAGAACAGCTGATACAAGCTAGTTTTGAACGACAAATGCAAATTAGACTCACTTAGATAAATGGGGGATGTTTTTCTTCTGGAGTTTAGGGTTTCAGATAGTCTGTGTGTTCATTTGTGGCTATTGAGACTAGAAAAAGTATCGCTTGTTAGCAGTGCTAGCAGCAATGGACATCAGTGGTTTAAAATATGGTAGTGCAAAATTACTGCTTTGTCGTTAGCCAGTCCTCACAAGCTGTTAAGCTCTGTGGCAAAATTCCTGAGAGTAAATGCTTGCTTAACCACCACACAGTGAGAAATCCTGAAGTTGGTGGTTAACCATGATAGCATAAGATGTGTGTTCTACTGCAGTTTACAGACTTTTGTCTTTCCCTGTGTAACATGAGCGTATGCACGCATTAAAGAATGGTTTTCTCAGGGAAACAGAAGGGAGTATTGATGGGTCAATAAATTGAATAAATTAAAAAAAAAAGTTGAATAAATTTAAAAATAGAGATGTACCTACATGTGAATTGGTGTTAGTTTTAAGGCAACTCTTTCATTGGGTGTTACACAAAACAGTAAAGCTACATCCTTGATATCTGTATATGTCAAAGATAAACAAGAAATTTAAGGTGACTTGTGTTAAGCAAAAGGCAGCTTCTCCTGTTCTCCTGGTTTTATTTTCATGGTGTACAGGTTGTAGAATACTTTTTGATTGTGACTTTTTTTATTGCATTCAGATGTTAGCCTAATGTGTAAGCAATGGAAATATTCTGTATGAGGCTGATGAGGCTTTCACAATTGGAGTAATTTATGTGAATTAAAATTTTCTGTGGGCTTGTTCATACCACACTGAGTAAGGGAAATCTGTATCTGCTATATAAAAGTTGTGGAGCAGAAACTTTTCAAGCGAGACAAAGGAAGTAGTTGCAACTAAGTTAGGTATAGCTGCCATGACTAAAAATGGAGCTATTCAGCCATTTGCATACCCTATACCGTTTATTTTTTACACTGATGAATCTGAATGTTAATATCTTATGTTTGAAAGTAGGTTGATCAAACATTTTTTAAAAAATAGAGAAATGTTGCTTTAAAAAAAAATCCAAATCAACCAGTCTGAGCCTTGCTGCAGAGTTTTTTTGGTTCTTCTCTAAGCTGTCTAAGCATAGAGATGCTGTGATCTTAGATATTAATTTACATAGAATTATAGTAAGTCATAGGAAATTGTAATGGGTTAAAGTCCACAACTGGGCAGAAACACCAGAAATGTAGTGGTTTCACATTCGCTGAATTTGTTTTGTTAAATGTAGTGTAGTGGTCTATCTTTCTACTATGGAAGAGGATTAGAAGAAAGGCAAAACAGGCTTAACTTTAAGATAGAAACAGTTAGATTTATTAACACACACTAAAGGGCAAACAAANCCTTTAATGACTTTGATATCTTCATATTATCCCTTTGCATACCTCCAATTTAGCCTTTCCTCTTTCTTGGAGAAGGGTTAGAGTCTAAAAAAAATATCTCAGTCTGTGTTAGAAAAGAGTTAATATTTTCCAGCCTGGGCCTGCAGATGGCCATGGTCTCTGCCGAAGTGTCTGTGAAAGCCTCAAATCCTTGAGGTGTAGAAGAGCTCAGAAACAGCGCCCGGATCTTCTCTCCCCCTCCACCCCTCAGTCTTATGGAGTGGGTTTGGCCCAGCCTGGGCAGCTCAGTGCTGCTCTCCAGGGACCCGGGGGCAGGGAGGGGTAGGGGGGCATCATCTCCCTCGGCCTGGCCGGTGGTGTGGTGCAGGCCGTAGGATCGGCTGGATGTCAGCAGCCATGGCTCCCTTCTCTGCCAGCGTCTGCTGGGCTCAGGGCCTGGCTCAGTTTCAGCCAGGACCAGCCCTGGCACGGCCGCCCTGGCCCAACCCCGGGCGTGATGGGGCCTAAGCTGAGCCCCGCTGCTCCCCTCGCCCCGATGTTACCTCATGGCAAGCCCGTAGCTAAAAGAGGATTTTTCCCAAAATTCCACCTGTATTTAACCCTAGTGTCCCCAGGGTGTACACTTGTATACAAGTGTATATTGGACAACCCAGTTGTCAGTTTTAAAGCAGATCACTAATTGGTTTTTACTATTCATGCCAAACCAATACAGAAATGCAATTTTTTGGTGGCTGCCCATAAATATCTTCCTGTGTGGATTACATTGGGAGAGCGTGAACTCAGACCTTTTGTGCAGTGCCAGTGTACCAGCTGGCTCGTGTGTTTGGCATATTTTGTTCTTTGTCGGCATAAAAGGTAGATCTCAGTTCATGCCAGTCACCTCTTGACTATAGATGAAGATGCTTCTTGTCTTCATTAAGCTGTAGTAAAACATTACAGAAAAAGTGTAGCTGCCCTTTCTTCCTGCCCCTCCTGCCCCACCCCCATGTAGTTAATTGAATTTTGAGCTTTTATTTCTTTTTTAATCTATTGGCAGCTTCTTTATTTGAAACTTTCTTCCCTTTTCCGTCCAGAAAGGTATGGTCAAAATGCCCTGGACTGAAACACCATTAATTATGTGAAGGGGCCATGCTAGATAGAGGTTAGGTGTGCCTCTGCTATCATTAAGTGTTTTTGCAGGCCTGAAAATTCACGTCTAAGCATCAGCATTTGTAGGGATGGGAACTTCAGATTGCAGATTTGCCATATGGGCAGAGGCTAACTGGGTCTGTACCCAGGATCCTCCATCATAGTGTTTTTAGAGACCCTTCTCAAGAAGGGAGTATAAGTTCCTTGCCAAGCTGTAAGTCTGGCTCATCCATAACATGCAATCAAGTAACCCTTTTCAGGGAGACTATGAAAGTGTCTCTGTGAGCAATGGGAGACATTATTGTTTGTGCTGTTATTGTGTCAGAGCTTTTTCTAGTGCTAAGCTGCTTCTGGGGAAGGTTCTATTTAGAATTGTGTGGAGACCATAGAATCAGAAGAAAAACAAGGAGCCAGCTTATGATAGTGGGAATCTTCATTGTTTTATAGGTTCAGCTTTCAGCTCTGTTGTGTTGGCTGGATTTGTGTGTGTGTGTGAATGATTACCACTGTCCCAGAAACGGACTAATATTGGAGACAGCTCAAGAAAGGCTTGGTTTGGTGCTGTGTGCCACAGACCAGCTGCAAACCCTGTTCAAAATGTTGTCATCAAAGGCCTTGTCCAGAACTCTGAGCCAGCAACTTCATTGTGTTTTTTCAGTCTTAATTTGTTTGGTACTAAGCTCATAGATGTTATTCAGGGTGTATTGATACCACTTCTGCATGATATGATACTGATACTGCTTCATATACCTTCTTATCACTCTCTTAGATAAAATCTTCTTGTAGCAAAGACCTCAAGTATTGACGTAGTACTCTTGTGCACTGTGTTTGTTGTTGCTTCTCCATTTCCCTTGAGACATTTAGAGTATTGCTTCAGGGCATGCGCTAGATGCTTCTTTGTGTTGTGAAAGATATTCTTAATTTGGTCACAAGGACTTTATGTTCATGTCAGCATGGTTTTCTGGCACAAGGACAACACTCAACTGCTGTTAAAAGGCTGTTTGTCATTCAGTCTCTAGGTATCTCATTTTTTCTAAATGATGAGGACTGACTATTTTGAAGCTGCACAACAGCAGTTTCGTTTGGGTACTATGCAGCAAAGCCATTTGCAAATGGTTTTGAACCTCAATCTGTTGATATGGAGATATTTAGATATCGAGGGTTTAGATATTCTGATAAGTACAGCTATTTTCCAATTTCTTGAATAGACATAAAAGTAACAAGTCTAATGGATGCTGCTTTTGCTGGGCTGGAAAAGTGGTGTCACAAACTCAACAAAATCCCATATTCCTGAAGAAAGAATACTGTTCTTTGTGGAACCAGAAAGCTTTCACTTTCAGCACCACTACTGGCAAAGTCAGTGAAGGGAGATAATATAAAAATTCAGTTGTACTTTGAGATGTAAACCAAGGGATTGATTTATTCAGCTTTGAGACATACTTTTTTGCTATTAAAGTGGAAGTTTTGCATCTTTAGGAACTGCTTTTTCAAATAAGTACTCACTTGATTCAGACACGTTTGATTTGCTGATGATAAAAAAAGTGCTGCTTTGGGATCAGTTTCTGTGACCAGCAGGGCCAGTGTTGTCAGCACCAGGCATTATCTGCAAGAAATAAGTTTTCTTTAGGAAAGATGCTTCTGTGGAGATTTCTCTGTTTAAGGAGAAACATTGTTCAATCCCAAGTTTCAAGGATAGATGACATAACCTTTCCTTAAAGGGCATGCTCTTTTTTCCCCTGTATGCATCATTTTGCCTAAAGTTATTATGCTGCAGAAATACTGCCTTTGCAGGTTGATTTCTGCCGTGCTTCTCCTACTCCAGAGCTTCAGAACCACCTGAAAAATCCATCTTCCCAGTGGTGAAGATCATCCATATTGACACTTTGAATCATAAGAAGCTGCCTGCCATCTGAGTCAGAATGTCAGATTCCAGATTAGAGAACATCTGTTTTAGGAATCATCCTATTTATTTTCCAGCATGGAAGACCTTCATCCTGTGGAGGATAAGCAAGTTCATGAAGGGTAGCCCCTCCTCCCAGTTGTTTTCTTTCTCTTTTTCAGGTTTTTCTGCATTAGCTGTCCTTTTGCTAGACCAGTAGACATGCTTTGTCAATATAGGATGATATCCATGTGAAATTACTCCCTTATTTTGAAGAAGGGAGAAAAGTTGGGCAGCAAACATTGCCCTCCACAAGAACTACAGCTGTCTTTCAAATTGTTTGCGTATTGAAATTCAGAGGGTAGTGCTCCATTAATCCTGTCCCCAAAATGAGGGGCCTGCCCATAGAGAATATATCTAATTCTTGTGCCAAAACATAGTTAGTGTTTGAACTTTCAGGCTGCGGAGTATTTGGAAGATACCTGCTCAGTAATACCAAGGCAGTTTTGATTCCTGAATGTTACAGGTGTTTTTTCCTGTAGAAGGTTTTACATACTTCAGGATTGGATGTCTCAAACAAGTTCTGTTGCATGGCTAGGGAATAAGAAGCCCCCAGACTTTCACTCTGTTTCTTCTAGTCTGATACTAGATGGCTTTTGAATGTAGAATAATTCTTCTGTGTCATCCTTCTCTTACATTTTTGTTCAGGAGCTTTCTGATACAGATAGTAGATGAGATTCTTGTGAAATTTTTACTTTTCTAGTACCTATCTGCTCTAATTACTGTCAAATAAGTAGCCAGAAGTTGCTTAAGAGAAGCATTGTTAGGTTACCTGCTGAAAAACTATTGTCTGGTTTTTTTCCTCTAGCCCTTTGTAGGGGGTTATGAGAAGAACTAGCTGAAGTTTTCCCACATGAAACTCTCCAGCTCAAGGGGGTTTCAAACTTAGAGAATCCATTGAAGTCTGTATGAAGAGCAAGGTACAATGTGAGACACTGATATTTCAGAAGCCTGTAGCCTTGACACTGAGATGAGAATGTTTTCTGAGACAGCATCATCATCTTAGAGACACTGCTGTTTAGGAGTAGCCTTCAGTGAACTGTGCTTGAAAGAGAATAAAGTGACTTTCATTTAAGTAACTGAACAATTAAAACTATTCTGGATGCAGTACAGAACTGTGAATAGCTGGTCTTTAGAAATTCTTTATTCTCTTAAAAAATCCCAAAACAGTCGACAAAATGCAAATGTTTAGCTTTTGGTATGTGTGATTATTAGGCATTCCATAACGAGGAAAAATTCAAAGTGGTTTTCTACAGCATCAGTCTCCTACTGTGTGATTATACCTAGGAGTGATCCACCTGATGCATGATGATGGACCATTTCAATGTCTTAAGTGTCACTTACTGTTTTGTGTTCTTTTCACTGCTGATGGTGTCCAAGGCACTCTAATGTACCCCTTGCCTGAATCAGTAGTGTAGTTATGTATGAATTTTTCAAGAGTGAAATCTTATTATAAAAGCACATACCAGAACACATATCTTAAAGTATTTTTGGGATTTACCTGAAGATTTGCCTGTCCTAATGCATAACCCATTTTTCTAAGCTTAAGATCACTGCAGCATCTGTATCTACAGATCAGCAGCATGTTTCCCTTTTGGTCATTTGGCTTTGAAAACGGAGCAGATCATACTAAATGTGTCCTCAGGAAATCAAAAGGCCAGGACCCAAACCTGTGCCAAATGTCAACACATGGATTACTTCCAAAACTGCCTTTATACAGTAGCTTTCGATGTGTGTTTGCTCTGGAAGTGCTGGTAGCTTCTTACTGAATTCTAATAGGAGCAACTGAAAACGAAAATACTTAAAAGAAGTGTTTGTAACTGGTGAATTAACAAGCTGAAGTCCTTAAAAAACAACTACTGACACAGCTTAAGTCTAACCGCTTTATAGTACGTTACAATAATACAGTTCCTTTTCTTGCAGTTGTTTAATTGAAGGAAATGCTGTATTGGTGTTTGGAAGGTTATAATTTTAAAAGGATGTGAAATCAATGTCATTTAGGTTCCATAAATAAACTAGAAAATTTAAGCTTTTTGCTTGAAAAATTTGCATCCTTGCGTTGTGGTAGTGAGTTGTTGAATTCATCTTCCATTATGTATTTCACCTCACATTTGTTATGGCTATTTCTTAACCTTCTGTATTGCTGTTCTCCTTACTTTTATTCCTTTTGTCATTTCATTCAACTTACTTTCCATGTAGTAACATGGAGTATAGAAAAAAAATCAAACTAAAATTTAGCCAACTGTAGTTCTTGCCCATTGTTCTTAGCTTTGATAGGCCTTGCTTTGTCTAAAGAAAAATTTGTTTCAGGAGTCACTTGGTGTATGGCATAGCATGCAGCACAGATTTCCATTTTATGACTGGCCCACAGGTGCCACTGTGATAGCTACAAAAGGTGGTAGAAGAATTCTGGTCAGCACCTATTTACCTAGAAAATAGTCACTTTCCCTTAGGCTGTCCCTTACAAAAGAGGACACAAAACATATATCGGTGTAATCAGGTAGTTACAAACTAGTGCTCACAAAAAAAAGTATTTCAGACTTGGACTTAAAGTTAATTGATTGGATTCTTGTTACTTACAATTTTAAAAGAAAATAATGTGTGTGTGCATTATATTTATTGCAGTCTGTATGTATTTCTCAACTATTCACTTTAAGGCATTTACTGGAATTTTGCTTTAAAAATTGTCCTTTACAATGGAAATAAACTTCACAGGAAGGAAAGAGCATTGCAACTTTTGTAGAGTCTTTGCTTGAAGTAGATCCAAATGTGGAAGATGCTTTTTTAACTTTGGGATTACTACAGTTGTCAAGAATATATAATGGTTTGTGAGCATGTACAGTTTTAAGCTTTACGGGTATATGAGGAAAAAAGAGCACTTCACTTGTTCGTGCAAATGAGGAAGGCTAAGGCCTGTTTCCCCCTTCTCGGACTCTTACTGCTCAGCTCATTGTTCTTCAGTAATGGAGGAAAGGTGTAGATAGTGACCTATGAAAAGGTTTGAGGCTTGAATTCTGCTTAAGAGTCTTCTAAAACTGGTGACCCCAGGAATTAATTCAGTCTTTTTGTAATGAAATGAGAGATTTGTTTCTGACTTCAGCTACACTTCTGTGATACCTTAAGCTTTTTCAACTCAAAGGCAAGAGAAAAAACACACTGTTTTCCTAGAATAATTCTATTTGAAATTTGGTCCAGATACCTCAGCTTAACTTTTGGAAATTATAAAGTTATGAAGAGTGCTGTAGCTTTTAGAAATAGTAAAATATTATTGTCTTTTACATGGCAGTGATAACTCTAGAATACAGATAATAGCAAATTCAAGAGACAGATTTTGCAACTAAATTTGCAGTTCATATGGACACAGAAATTATGGTTCATATTTCCAGATTGTTTGCTCCCTGAAGTGACACTCAAACCTGGAATTATTTTCCTGCATTACTAGCAAGAGACTGAAGCATAAAAAGTAAGGGGAAATGGTATTGCCATTTTCATTAAGTATGTCTACAATAATCCAGTTATCCCATTTGCATTTTCTCTGCTGTTGCTTTCACTGAATACGTGGTTCCAAATGTATTGTTCATAGTAGCTTCCAGAATGACAATTACTGTGTATTTTCGTGAGCTGCAAAAGCCAAAACCTCTGCAGACTTCTGAATTTGGAAGAACTTGGCATCTTTTACAACAGATACATCTTGGCCTTTTCCATCTCAAGATTCAGAGTATTTTATTTCACTGTTAATGTCAGCTGATTGAAGCTCCTCATACAAGGATGTTCCAGGTCTGTCCACTGCCAGTGCCTGCTGCTGATGGAATGAGAAATTGGGCATTGGTGCACGGCAGTGGAACAGGGAGGAAATCACTTGTAACCCTGGATACAGTCTCTAGCACTCAGCCAGAGCAGGGGCCAGGCACATGTGGCTCAGGAATGGTGATACCATTCTTTTTGCTGGTAGCTTGGTTGTTGTCCAGATGCGAAGCTGTGCTCCCAGGTGTGCAGTAATTAAAACATTGATATGCAGAGTTTGGTGGTGGGGTGTGCTTATTCAAGAAATGAAGCAGTCTTTCTCCCTTTACTCAGTTCACTGATCATGAGGTTAGTAGGAGCCAGATGAGGATAACTTTGGGAATACTTGGAAATTGCAGTGAAAATCAGTGAGGAAGTAACACTTACACAGTTGCATATACACACTGCAACCCTGCTACTTGAAGCAGATGCTTCTGCTTTTAAACTTTTTCCTAGAGAAAAGAATCTTCAAATATTTTCTGAGAGTGTTGATTTCTTCCAGTGAACAGATGTCTGAGGCAGGCCAGAGAACAACTTAATGCATTTGTTTGCCTTGTCACTTACTTGTGAGGTCTTCACATTCCTTTATCACTTTGTAGTTATTTGAAGTCCAGTAACATTTTATTATATTTTATGAGATTTTGCTACTAAAACTCTTTTCTTACGAGATTTGCCAAGAGCTTTCCAGAATGTGTGTGGTTTTATATTTTATTACACTTTTGAGATAATTACAGTGGCTGTGTGTGACTTTGGTGTGTCGCTTTCTCTGCTCTCTCTGAAACCATTTTTGCCTATTGTGCTGAATTAGGTTAAATAAAATGGTATTCTTCAAATTGTATACTTTGATCTTTTAGAACAAGGTTTATTCTCTTCTCCCTTCTCTCCCAAAATATATCTTGGAGTGAATGCATGCATTGTCAATTCGTGCTTTTTAAAAATTTTGCTGTCTCCCTGCAATTCTATTTTACTCTTGCAATCAGCTTTTTAAATGTAGGAGCATCTTATTTTTAACCATTGAAGTTTTAGGTTTTTACCTTCTAGAGATTTGACTTAATGGTGAATGCAACCATTATCCTGCTGTACTCACAGACAGATCTTATGTTTTTAAGTCGCTTCTGTGTTTTGAGTGTATAGACATAGATCATATTTTTACTGTAATATTGTTCTTGTTACCTAAAGAGGCTCATTAGTTACTTGCTCAATATGGCAGGCATGTTTCAAATGAAGCTACAAAACAGGTTGAGCACTTCATAAAATGTTTAGAAATACTAAGTGGCATTTTTGAGCTGTGGACCTGGAATTGGAATAGTTGTCATGAAATGCACAGATCCTAATGTTTGTACTTACTGTAAATGTCAAATCTGTATAGTGTGAGTTAAAACCTGTATAGAGGAATTTTGAGTCTTAAACCTAGGAATGAAAACTAATATTCTTGACAAGGTCTGATTTCAGCAAGTGTTAGCCTTCAGTCAGTCAATGTATAGATTTTTGTCAAAAGATGGAATCTGCATTCTAGGCAACAATACCTTTCAAACAAAACAGAAATCATTAATAATACAGATCAACCTGCTGAGAAAAACACAGAAGTCTCTGTTTTGTCATTGTTACGAGAAGTTCATGCATGGTCTTCTTCAGAGCACCCTTTTTTAAATTGGCTCAGTTTCAAAGCTTAAAAATGAATAGCACAAATTAAATTATATTTTGGAATTTTTATGGAAGATTCTAATCATAGGCAGTTGAATTCCTTCTGCTGTAAGCTGCCTGAGCTCAACCTGTTTCTCTGCCACATCACTAGTTAAAATGGATGATCAAAAATACGCGTGAATGGTGAAATAAAACTATGTGAAGATACATCCAATTTCTTTTACAAATTAAGAAGTTCTTTTTGTATAGTTTCTCTAATTTGCTCAAGTATTCTTTTCAGTGTATTAGTTTCTGTTAAAATGATAGTAAAGCAAAACTTAAGCACATTCTGTTTTTTGTATGTAGGTTTCTACAATCCAAGAACTTGTTACTGGTTATGAAGCCTCTTTGAAAGCTTGTGACCTTTTTAGTACATGTGGTAAGTTTCTATGGTCTTACGTTAATTACTCTATAATTACTAATACTGTTTATGGAAGTTACCAAGAACTGTTGAAGTGCTGATACTTTTTGCAAAAAAATAGTTACTATACTTTCTAGTAAAAAAAAATTCATTGCAAGAAATATGTGCTGAATTTGCCAACATTTGTTTTTGTGTTCATTTTTCAAATGCAGTCTTCAGCTTTACTGGTTATTGTAACCTTTCCCATTTTGTTGCAGAAAATGGAGAGAAAGAGCCCCCAACAACACTGCTTTGGGTTCGGTATTTCCTGGCACAGCACTTTGACAAACTTGGCCAGTGTTCTTTGGCCTTGGATTACATTAATGCTGCAATTGCAAGCACTCCAACATTAATAGAGCTATTCTATTTAAAAGCAAAAATTTACAAGGTAAAAGGGGAATTTGGACATGTGGAATACCTAGTGTATAAAAGAAAGATCAACCCATCACATTGGTGTGAAGGTGTGGGCAGTGTTTCAGTTACCAGCAGTTATGTGCATCAGTTTTCATTTGGGTTTCTTTTTGGGCACTGTTTTGTCAGGAAGAAAATTAAAACCCTTTTGTTTCAGTTTTGCAAAGCCAGTCAAAACTTTACAGCGAATTGTAATTCTGAAAAAAATCTGGGAGTGGGGGGAGTGAGAATAACACTGGCTTTTGGTTCTGATGGAGAAATACCAGTAATAAATAAAGTTTTCAGGAGATGGTCAGTAGCAGGCCTCTGCTGAAAGTTAACTGTTTAATTTCTCCCTAACAGCATGTAGGTAACATCAAGGAAGCTGCCAAATGGATGGATGAAGCACAGTCTTTGGATACTGCAGACAGATTTATCAATTCTAAATGTGCTAAATACATGCTGCGAGCAAATATGGTGAAGGATGCAGAGGAGATGTGCTCTAAATTCACAAGGGCAAGTATATTGCTTTAATTAAGAGGTGTTTTGTTTGCCTCTGGTAGTTTTTCACTCATAACTTTTGATCAAATATCTTTTGTTAATATCAAATTTTATTATGATGCTCCTATGCCTGCTGGTAAGAACCTACACAGAATCATTGAACCATTTGTATTGGAAAGGGTTTTTTAAAGATGGAGTAGTCCAATGCCACTCCCATGGCTATGGATATCTTTGGCTAACTCAGGTTGCTCAAAGCTGCATCCATCCCTGTCTTGAACACTTCCAGGTACAGGGCATCCACAACTTCCCCGAGCAACCACAATCCAGTGTATTGCCCCATCCTTACAGTAAAGATTTTTTTTTTCTTTGCATCCAGTTTGAAGCTGCCCTCTTTTAGTTCAAATATTTTGCTCATGTTGCCACTGATCCTGGTGAAAAGTCTTTTCCTTTCTGCCTTTATGAACTTCCTTTGTATACTGGCAGGCTGCTCTAAGGTCTCCCTGGAGCCTGCCTGCTCTTCAGGGTGAACCTCAACTCTCTCGGCCTTCTGCCACAGGACAGGTGTTCCAGCCTTTTGATTTTTTTCGTGGTGTTTGTCTGAATCTGTTCTAACAGGCCCATGTCCCTCTTATGCTGGGGCCCCAGAGACAGATGCAATACTCCAGGTCTAGACCCACTAAATACTGGGAAAAAATGGTTGTTCAAAGGTAGTTGTCCAGGAGCATTTTTTATTGCCATACTTCAAAATACTGCTTTTGAAATGCACCTGATGGATACCTTGTTGTTTCCCTTTGGCATTATCTGATCTAACTGCACATAAGTGTGCACTATATTATTTATGATTTCATATTAAGCTAAATTAATTTAGACTTGAACATTTCCTTCCTTTAAGCTAGTATTACCCACAAATTTTGTCAAAGCAGAGTCTATCCCTAAAAGAGGGGATAAGAACTTTAAGTTCCATTTTTTTTACATTGGACAAAATTTAGATTTATAAACATCAGATTTTCATATAATTTATGAAACTACACATGAAGACTATTTCGTGGGATATCCTGGAGTACATAAATTAGGCTCCTTCATTCTTTTAAATCTTAGGTTGTGGTAACACTTGAAATTGGATTCAAGCTTGCTGGGTATTTCTAGGATTGATTGAAAGTTTGATTACTAAAACTCATCATGTTTGCTTGTCAGAAGTGCTAAAGTAAGAAAGACAGAACTTTACCATAGATACCTGGAAAGACAGGATAAATATCATCCTCAGTAACTAAATGTTGAGTGTAACTGGGTCTTGTTTCTGTTGTAAAGACTATTCTGAAAACCTAATGACTAACATTAATGATATTTGGGCTGCTTTTCCAGTTCACTTAGTCTAGAGCATTACGACTATTATAAAGTCTCAATCCTAGGATTTTTTTCCTGTCAAAATATCAAGTATAAATCTGACGTCACTTATTTAGACAAACAAGTTCTAAGAAATGTGAAATTGCTCATACTGCATGATAAAGCAGTGAATATATTGGTGTATTTTTAGACTGGTGGATGCCACTTAACTGATGGGGAAAAAAACAGCTAAAATTGTTTGCTGTACTCAAGGAAATTTTTTCAATAATGTTATTTTCTGCCCCCAAATTGTAGAAGTGAGACTGTGTGTACAAGCATGAGTTAATCTTAAAAACCTGTTGAGACATTAATCTTCAGATAATTGGGGGTTTTTAATAATTTCAATCTATTGCTTTCTACCTGAGGGAGCACTGAATATCACAAGTGTTATTCTCAGTCACTGAGTGTTCATTTCCTGTATTCCAAGCAAGTTGAAGGATTGATTGTTCCTAATGGCCTGAAACCAGCTACAGTTGAAAGATGCAGCTGGTAAATTACAATAGCAAAATCTGATGATGACACTTATTTCAGGAAGGAACTTCTGCTATGGAGAACCTTAATGAGATGCAGTGTATGTGGTTCCAGACGGAGTGTGCCGCAGCTTACCAAAGGCTAGGGAAGTATGGTGATGCCTTGAAAAAATGTCATGAAGTAGAAAGGGTAAGTAGGTGCAAGCACCACCCATTGCTTCCCCAGTATTTCTCATATACAAAGGAAGATACTTGGTGATGTAATCAGCACAGTTTTGTACACTAGAAGCAGATAAAACTTGTAGTATAATGGCTTTTAACAACAGGGAATACTTGATGATTTATTGTAAGAGGAGATGTCTGCTCTAGCTATTATGTGAAAGACTGTTATTGAAGTGAAAAGGTTTCAATATAAAGTACCATATCTCCAAACTATGCAGCTATTCATACATTAACTTTATGCGGACTTTTGACAATTGTTTCTAATCAGAGCAGTCACATTTTAGAGTGCCTAAGTCTTTGAATAATCGCATTATAGGCTTTGTTAACTGAGATTTTTCCCTACCGATAGATTCTTTTGAACATCAGTATTATAAGGATATGTCAAATATTGTCTGTAAATAATATCTATTGTGACTTTATTCGCCTCTATCTACTAAAAAGTAGACTAAGTATAGAATGAGTATATGAGTGTATTCTTTTTTGTTTTAAGCATTTTTTTGAGATAACAGATGATCAATTTGACTTCCACACGTACTGCATGAGAAAGATGACTCTCCGTGCCTATGTAGACCTTCTGAGATTAGAAGATGTGCTCAGGAAACATGCCTTCTACTTCAAGGCTGCCCGATCAGCAATTGAAATTTACTTGAAGCTCCATGATAATCCTCTTACCAATGAAAGCAAAGAGCAAGAAGTAAATTCAGGTATCTACACTTTAATGGAGGCTCATATGTCTATGACACATGTAAAAGCTTAAGCTAAGTAAATTACATGTTACAGAGTAAATAGAACACAGATTTTTCTTTTTTTCTGTCATAATAGCTGAAAAGATATTATAGATAACAGACTACAGTTCTCTCTGTTCACATCGTATTACTTTGTAGAACTAGAACATGAATGAACCTAGCAGTAGTTTTGGAGTACTTGGGGAGGAGTGGCATTTCAGAACATTAAAATCAGATTCAGTTCAGCCATTAGATAAATTATTAAGTAATGAATTATGAGGCAATTGATAGATGTTGTGGAAAAATAGTCGGAATTGTAAGAATTTAATTTTGGTCTCATATTTAATTTATTACATGGTAATACTAGTTACTACTGCATTGAGTTTTACCACTTTTCACACAACTTGAAGACCAAAGAATGGATGGGTAAATGTATTAGCAATGTTAATACATCTACAACGTTATTTAAAACTAGTATTAAATGGAAAATAGGAAGCCAGTGGGGTGTGGTTTGGAAATCTGAGGAGCCAATGACAGATTATTTAAGATTTTTTTTACTTTAAGGTAAATAGTTGCTTGTCCTTTAGTGGAATTGCAGTTACTGTCAGCCTTGCAGTGGCTGTTGACTAAAGCTGTGAAATTCATACCTAGCTTTTTGCAATGGGAAAAATATTTGACATGGAGAAAAAGGAAAGCTAAATCAAAAATGCCACTTAATATTGCAAATAAAATCTCACCTTTATTCAGAGGTGAATAAGTTTTTCTATGCCTGCCTATGAATAATGAAGAGGCATATTTGAACAGTTGAACTTGCATCTTTTTTTGTCTCCAACACTTCTTTGTTTCTGTATTTAATATAAGATCAGTGTGTGACAGAGGGACAGCAATATTTCATAAAGGTGGGTGGTGTCTAAGAACTCATGTTAGTTCATTTGCCTGCTGTTCATTGGGATTCAGTAAGCTTATCTGTGGGAGAAGGCAGCACTGTGTGGATGGGGTAAAAAGAACACTTGCCTCTTCCCTGTGTCAGAATAGGAATAGCCAAGCAGGGAGGTCATGCTGCCATCGCCACAAAAAAGGCGTGTTACTCCCTCAGAAGCCCATTCTTCTGTGCCTTGCCATATTTAGCAAAAATCCTGTTATCAGTGAAACAGCACAGTAAACAGACCGGAGGCAGCAGTATTATTGTGGCTAAACTGATCATTTCCATTTAGTTATCCCATGGTATTTGCATTAAATCAGTGCAGTTATCATGACTGTATATTAGTCAGACACTTTAATGAAAAACAGCAAGTTTAGCATGTTTTCAGATGGAGTGTAAATCCATCTGGATGTTTCTAGATAGCATTAGAAGCAAGCTGAGCCACAGTCAAAATGAGAGCTTAGTATTACCAGTGTTCCTTTTCTAAGGTAAAACCTGTGATAGATGTAACAACTTCATGTAGCTAAACTTTGATATCACTGAGGTTTCTGTGACAGCCATGTAAGAGGAAAATGCAAGGTCAAGTGTTGTGTTAGGCTGTAAATAGTAATCCAGCAGCAGTGTTGGCCTGTGTAGTGGTGATACTCTAGTGACTGATGGTAGTTATGGAAATCACTTAAAAGTTTGCCATATTGAGATGAGAAGTATAATGACCTGAGTTGTTTGAGAGAAACAAGATATTGAATTAAGTACTTTGTATGTTTCCTGCTACTTTAATCTGTAGAAAATCTCTCAGCCAAAGAATTGAAGAAAATGCTTAGTAAGCAAAGAAGAGCACAGAAGAAAGCAAAACTTGAAGAAGAAAGAAAGCATGCAGAAAGAGAGCGACAGCAAAAAAATCAAAAGAAAAAGAGAGATGAAGAGGAGGAGGAAACTAGTGGACCCAGGGAAGAACTGGTTCCTGAAAAACTGGAAAGGGTTAGCATGGTTTTTCATGTTAAACTCTTGAGATTATCATAAAAAGCCTATAATACGTGATAGCTATCAGATTCTCCTAAAAGAATCTCTAGGTGTTTTTATAAAATAATTTTTGCATGCAGAGGTACTTTTTTGTAGTCCATCTCTTTTCACACTAAAGAGAAGCATTTTTCCTCAGTAAATCCTAGTTCTATGTTAATATTGTTACTTCCCTTAAATCTCAGGGGTTTTCTCCCAAGCAGTAGGCCATGCTTCATTAAAATAGATACTGAACAAAAAGATGCATTTTGCCTAAAGAAATCTGCTTTTCATACAGTGAATAGAGGAAGAAGTAACAGAAATTGCAATTTACAAAATCTAAAGGCATGAGCCAGCATTTTGCTATGCACAAAGAAGTACCTCTGATACCAAAGTAAACTTCAAGCTTGTTGTCTAAGGTGGTTGTATTTGTTTCCTAAATGCTAAATTACAACACTGAGTGCACAAGCAGTGCCAGAGTTAGCAATGTCATGCTGTCTTCATCAACATGAAATGATGAATAAACACTTTCAAAAATCTTACTGTTTAAATAAAAATGTTGTGGTGCAGTTTAATTCAGAAAGCTAGCTGCAGTTCACCTTTGACCTCTGATTATTTAAGTGCTCTGAATAACAGAAACTATTGGTGGATTTTATTTGATATTTATTTAAGCCATATATTTTGCTGTTCTTTTATTAAAACAGGTAGAAAATCCATTAGAAGAAGCCATTAAGTTCCTTATACCACTTAAAAATCTTATTGGAGATGATATAGAAACACATTTATTAGCATTTGAAATATACTTTAGAAAAGGTAAAGTACTGCTTAATTTTATTTTTGCTCTACAAAATATTAGTCCTTCAGTGCAGCCTATGTTATCCAAGTGTAGTGAAAAATGATCTAGAATAAATACTTGCCTGACTGAAGCTGAGGTGTGCATCATATCCAATAATAATTGGGTAAATAGTGTTTTTGTTTAGTCATCCTTAAACAAACAAAAAAAAAACGTTAAGAGCAGGCTGTGTTGTAGTATGTACTCATAAATATTGTGGAATGGTATTTGTGGTATGATCTTTAATTATGTAGAGGAAACCAAAGGTAAAATAGGTGGTAACATCTGTGCAGTGTTGCCAGAGTTTGAGCACCAAGCACTTGTTTTATTGAGCAATTTGAATGGGAAAATAAATTTCCTTTCTACTTCTGTATACGAACTGATGTTTCTAGTCTTTGTACTAGATTAACTAAAGAAAACAGTAGTATATAATGAAGAGAAGAAGTTCTGTATTCTTTATCTGGGTTTCCTAATATTTGTTTTTTCTCCTTCCCACAGGAAAGTTTTTGTTAATGTTACAGTCTGTCAAAAGAGCTTTTGCTATCAACAGGAATAACCCATGGCTACATGAGTGCTTGATTAAATTCTCTAAAGCTGGTATGTGTGTAGGAAATATGTAATTATAAAGATACAAGAAGTTACATTCTGCAAGAACATAATTACATATTTTTGTGATGTATACTCTTGAAACACAAACTGATACAAAGACAAATAAAAATCAAATGGGTTTTTTTCCATGGCAATACCAAAGGAAACACAGGCTATGCTACCCAGTGTACTGTGTATGTATTATATTTTACTCCTTCCTCCACTGATCCACCAGGTGGACCCAGTAACTCATTTTGGCTAGATTTCACAGAAAAGTGAATGTTCTAAGGATCCTGGAAAACAGTAAGTTTTACGAAAATAATTGGCAGATACAGGGCAGAGATTCTGACTGAAACAGTTTGTGTGGGAACTTGTAATAGAAAGTTTACATGACAGAGCACCCTTTATGAATGTTTCCTCTGTAAATGCATCAGCAGTGTTTGTGTTGACACGTTTTGATGTAAGATTCATGTTTTTGTGAACAAATTTAAAAACTAGGACTTTAAGCAGCAATGTGTGTGGTTTCAATAGTTTCTGCAGTTACTTAAATGGCTTTTTTTTTTTTTTTGTTTCTTCCTCCCCGCCTTCCCTCTTCTAGTGTCTGACCATAGTAACCTCCCAGAAATTGTGAGCAAGGTCCTAGCTCAAGAAATGCAGAAAATCTTTGTTTATAAAAACCTGGAGAGTTTTAATGAAGAATTTCTCAAACACAACGCTACCTCCATTCAGCACCAACTGTCAGGTTTGTCTAATCTTTTCATGCTCTTGAAAAGAAGATGATTTAAGTGATGTAAATCCAGAATCTTGATCTGTAGTCTGCAAGGCCAGGTTGGATGGGGCTTAGGGCATCCTGGTCCAGTGTAAAGTGTCCCTGGGAATGGCAGAGCATGTGGAACTAGATGATCTTTAAGGTTCCTTCCAGTCCAAACCATTCTATGAATTCTTACATAAATTCCAATGAGTTGTAAAATTGCATGTTTATGTTTTGGGGGGGGGGGTTTTCTGCCTGCATGTAACTTTTTTTTTTTAATGTAATTCACTTTTTTTATTAGATGCATAAGGAACTTGCTCCTTACCTTCAAAAAGTGCAGTCAAACCACCATAGATACTCATGTTTTGAAGCACTGTCATCTTTCCTTTTACCGCTTTTTCCTTTTCTTAAATATTAGAAAATACATAACGAAATCCCATATCCATTAGCAAGTGTTTTTCCCAGTTTTCTTTTCAGCTGGAATGTCTCTGTTCCTACTCATAACTTTATCACATCGCAACAGCATCAATAAAAGCACCATGATGAACTTGTTATGCAGCCTTTGCTTTTCTGCTTCATGGTCAGCAGTGAAAATGTTGAAATCTGACACTCAGACCCTGTTTATATAGAAGAGTCACAAGTAGCTGCTGGAGCTAAGTCAAAGGAAGTCGGAATTGAATGAGTACAGAAAGTTTGGAATATTGATGTGACTTGATAAGCTGGTAGAGAACACAAAATGCATTTCCAGCAGTTAAGAAACAAATACAAGTGTAGTTTTATCAGGCACTTCAAGTACTTAGTGCTAACCTCGCCTGGTCTTTAAAAGTTACCCAGGGTCTGTCCAGAACTACTGGAAGGACTTGGCTTCACAGGATTGCTCATTGCTCCTAAAGGAAGGTTAGGCAGAATACCTCAAACTTCCATTGGCTTCTATAAGATCTGTGTTTCAGGACAGTGTTTTGAGAAAAATACTTGTACCCCTTTCATGCAAGCAGGCTCAAGATTTGAGAAGTCAAGTACAGATACCTCAGCAATAAATTGCTCCTAATTCTTAGAGGTGTCTTCCACTCTTGTAACTGTTGAGCATCTCACTGGCTGCTTTACAGGTCTTATCTTCTGATCATCCAGTGTTACGGAAAACTCTACAGTCACTGAGTAGGTTCTTGGTAGCTTTAGGACTTCAGCTGTGTCAGTCTTCTGTTTATGCTGGAACAGGTTGGAGGCAATTGACTAACCTACTGTAAAATTTTTAAGTTTCTTGAACAGTTATCTTTAATTAAAGTTTGCAAATGTGAAGATCTGAAAGACCCGAATCCTAAGTTTGAGAGCACAAATAAGTGTTTTCTTAGCTTAAAATTACTAGTAAAAAACTATAAGCAGACTTGGAACCCCTCTGCAATTTCTGTACCGTAGTCTCCCTAAGTTTATGCAAGAGTAACCAGGCTGCATTTTGGGCAAGAATGGCTCTACACTGAGTCTAGCAGTTTATTTTCTTAAACCTACAAAAAGCAGTAAGAACTAGGAAACTTTATTTAATTGCGAATATAATTGTGGAAATGAGTTGAACAAAACCAAAGGACAGACAAAACATCCAGAATGTGGGGTTTTAACTTTTCCAGTAAAATGATTGAAGTTTTTTGGTTTTTGCAGTAGATTACAAAGTGGGGTGGGTCAAGACTTTTATATTTGGGCAAAGGAAAGTACATGAAATGCCAACGTAATCTTTAAGATGCAATTTTAAATTAAGACAGCTACGACACCTGGAGCAGAATTTTGCAGAGATGCCCAGACCAGTTTTGGTAAAGTGTTTGTGATCTGAGAAGCTGTGTAGTTCCATAATGCAGTGATTTCCTTTCCACCAATGTAGTCTGGTCCCGATGAAGCACCAAACTGATGCTGCGCTTTCCTTGTACCCGAGCTGTGTCCTTAGCTCTGAGTAAGCAGCCATGGCCCTGCGTTCTGCCATATGGACTGGCCTAAACTTACTGGGCCATGTTCCACAGTTGTTTAGTAACTGTTGTTCACTTACCTCCAGTTCTTCTAAAGAGAATTCAGTGTGTCTCTGAGAATTGGTCACTTCTGCATTTGTTGGATGGATTTCATTTAGCCTGCTGATTTGAAGGGTTTGTCATCAATATACTTTGTGATATTTTTCTATACTGGAGACCTGTCAGTCAAGTGAGGCATGTCACTTTTGCAGGACCAGGTCTCCTGTATTATTCAATCCTTATGCTTCTAATAAATTTCAAAATGGCATTAGTTACATTAGTTTTCAGTTACAAATCATGGAGGAAGATCAAGTTTATTCAAACTTGAAAGAAGTCTAATTCATGTTTATGTATAAGTTTTCAGGTTCTGTGTGTCTGTATATGCAGTATGGCATTTAGGAAAACTAAACATTGTGGGTTTTGTTTTGTGATAAGGTGCAAAGATGATGTATTTCCTGGACAAATCACGACAAGAAAAAGCAATTGCTGTTGCAACTAGATTGGATAAAAACATGAGAGACAAAAATGTGAAGGTAAAAGAAACAGTGTATAAAACCACCAACTGTGTGGGATCTTAAATAGTGTATAATTTAATGCAGGATAATGTGCATGCTTCATTTATCATGACAAATTAATACTTAAAAGAACAAGGTTTCAAATTTATCCTGTAAGTAAAAGATACGTAAATACCAACAGAGAAAGCTGTTTGCTCAGACTAGTATTGTTTAACAGTATGTGCCTTTAAAACTAAAACAATTGTAAATTGCATTTATTAACTGTTGCTTTTATTTTTTTAGACATTAACAAAGGTTTTTGAGGCATTGCTTGATGGCAGTTTTGGAAGCTGCCACACTCAATGCGAAGAATATCAAGCAGCATGTCATAAACTGTTTCCTTTTACATCTGCCTTCATGCCTGCCACAAACGAGGATAACAGCAGCATTGCATCTGTGAACCACACGGCCATTAACCACGATTTGCTGTCCAATGAAATCTGAAGCGGTTTGTGCAAGCCCCTGTGTGTGTGTATACCTACATGCACACATGAATATGAAACTCTGACTCTCATTACATGCTGGCTGGATACAGATCAGGGTTACTTTTCCAGGTTGTATTTTAATATCTTTAACAGGTATCTAAAACAAAATATTTGGATAGTTAAATGGAGTATGCTATTAGGGGTTTTTTCCCTCCCAATGAAAACTGCCAATATTTATGTAAACATCTTTAATCAGCATTTTTCATGTTTATACTTGTACAGGTTTAAGTCTTTTAATAATTCATCAGCCCTCCCTCACAATAATATGGATATTAAAGACTGCTTTCACTTAAGTGTTGTTACATATGCAGATATATGTGAACATATCTTGTTAATAAATTATCATTTGAGAGTTTTTAGCAGATTAAGCCTGAAGTGCTGCTTGAATTGCCCTCTTTACTGTTCTTTAGGGGGTTGTGTTGGGTTGTTTTGGTTGGATTTCTTTTTTAATCTTTGGTCAGTTTGGTTTCTTTTCATGCACAGTAACAATGAAAGCATTGGGGGGTTGCATGTTTTTGTCAGGTGTGTGTCTTATATGGAACCAGTGTTGACAGTTATGAAGATAAGGTTTGTGTAAAAAAAAACCCCAAAACAACAAATATATAAGGATTTTTGAAAACTATTCCCTCTACGTTGTGTTCCATAGCTATTGTTTCCTTAATTTTATGGTCTTTATTTTAAGTTAAACATTTTTACGTTTTAGTATCCTGAAGCAATTCCCTGAAAAGACATAATGAATTTGAATGTTGTTTGTCCTTTGTTCCATCTTTCCTTTCCTCCTTTTCATTATGGTTTCCCCCCATCAGTTCACCCATTGACCCTTAGGATGAAAAAAGTTGCTCCAATTTTGGACAAATGCAGAAGGTACAGTAATGGGGAATACAGTTTTTCTCTACATCATAAAAACTCACTGGTGGGTGTGCTGTATTACCTCCCTTAAAAGTCTTAGTTGTCTACTTATGGCCAATACTCCAGAACTTCTATATGCTATTGCTGTAGGTGCTGCAAGGCAAATGAGTGTGTGAGAAATATGTTTTACATTTTAAAACTGTTTCAGGGAGCACAAAGAGGCTGACTACAGATCATAATGAACCTTTTTTCTTACTTTGTATTCTGGTGCATTAACTATTAAATATACAACACATCAAAATGGAAGTTTAAATCTAATATACCTATTTAAAGCATAGCATTGCTAGACAAAATGGCTACATATCACATGACAGCTTTGTATTCTATAAGAACTGCTATCAAAACATAATTATACCGTGGCTTGTACAGAAAATCTGTTTTCTGGAAACTGTAATGGAATTATTCAATCTCGGTTTGTTTTTATTTCACTGCAATATAAATAATTTCAGTAGTATTAACTAGCCCCTCAAAGGCAAATACCAGTTCATGAAGAGGGGATTTTATTAAGACAAATAAACTGTTCTAATTAAAATTCTCCTTTGTGTGTCATCTGTTTAGATTAAAAAATTGTTGAATGGAAAATTCACTGTAAAATATTGCCAACATATGTTATGCTGTAATAAATTATTTTGTACACACTTGCCTTTGGTTTGGAATTCTTGCATATTTATGGAGATTAAACTTTAGCCCATCATTCTCATTTTTTTCTATTGAGTTGCAACATTCACTGGTTTAACATTAGCTCTCTAAGTAGTTAAGAAAAAAATTACTATTTAGCAGATTGAAATGTGTATTTATAAATAGTAATGGCTTCAGACTGCAATCAAGTTGGTTTAGATCAGATACCAGGGAGAAATTCTTTCCTATGAGGGTGGTGAGGCACTTGAACAGGCTGTTCAGAGAAGCTGTTGGGTGCCCCATCCCTGGCAGTGTTGAAGGCCAGGTTGGATGGAGTTCTGAGCAACCTGGTCTAATGGAATGTGTCCCTGCCCTTGGCAGGGGGTTTGGAACCTGATGGTCTTTAAGGTTCCTTCCAACCCAAACCACTCTTGTGATGCTGTGATAGTAACACACTACCCTGAGAAATGGATGTGGTTTTGTCTTACATATTCGCCATGTGCCGTTTGCTGTGGAACAACTTGCTCAAAGATGTCTCAGGCAGGGAAAGGTAGTGGGCCATAATGGGATTGTTTTGGTTCAGCAGCACCTGAGAGCCACCTTATTGGCAGCATACAGTGAAGACATGAAGTGATACAGTGTCTTCTGTCTTTTTTTAGTGATAACACTTCTTTTGCTGGAGATTTAATTCAGGCCTTCAAAAGAAGGCTGTGGCACTCTAGATGGGACTGCTTATCCAGTCCTGCGCTGTTTAGCTTGATATTTGAAATAAAACTTCAGCAAAAACACCCAGAGTACCTCTTCAGCAGTGAATTCCTTGATAATGTAGATAAATAGTTTTGATATTCTATATTAGATTAGTTTTATGTAAGAGTTGTAGGAATGTAGGAGAATTCTGGAAATTGAGTCTTCTGTCACTCAGTGTGTGGTTTTCTCTTAAAACTTCTGGAGGCATGCAGCCTGCAGAGTTTTCCTCAGGGGCTGTCATTGCAGGTGTGAATTTCTTGGGGTAACAAATGCTTGGCAATCTGATCTCCAAATTTTATATTTGTTGCAGGTGGTCAGAGCATCCTGTGTACCCTAACTACCTGCTGCTACCTCAAGGTGTCCAGGCAGAAAGAAGGAAAAGACACGAATGCTGCTGGCAGAATTGCAGGACCTCATTTACCTAAACAAGCCTGGCAGCATTAGATCTTTCAGAGAGAAGAGCTAAACTGAGTTTGTTGAAGTGATAGAAATGTTTATATTCTGACTGCTTTGATTTCTGGTGGTTAATTAGTTCATCAGACAATGGCCAGAACCCTGTGCAGGGGGAAATGTGGCAGCAGTGGTCTGAGGCAGGGCAGTTCCTCTTGCATTGCAGTGCAGGCGCTGCAGCTGCTTGGGACACTGTGCCAGCCCTGTGAACTGTTGTGGCTCAGGATTTATCCACACTGATTAGCAGTGTATCAAGAATGTTGCACCTCTGGTGCAAGAAGCTGCCTATCTGGCTTGGCATTTCAGTCAGATCTACTGTGGCTGTGCCCTTCCTCGGGGTCTGTGAAACCACATAAGGAGGAGCTGAGAACGATGGGAGTAGCAGCAGTGCTTCCTGAATACATAATGATGAATGTAGGACTAGCACCACTGGAATATGTGGGCACAGTTCTGACTTGACCTTGGCTTTGCTGCCCCCACACCCAGCAGATGTTCTGCCACCCTTGCATTCATAGAGCAGCCCTGAGGTTGTGTGAAGTATTCTGTGGTCTCTTGCTGTATAGGTTAATTAGGCTTCATTTGCTCTTTACCAGTCTTAGCAACACCTTCAAATTTCCTTCAGTCTGGATGTGAAGCTGTAGATGCCTTGTATACAGTTGCTGTTAATTACAGTACATTTATTTACTTGTCTGTCTTATTTTCTGGATCTTTGAAAACCTTTTTTTTTTGAGCTGGTTTGTTGTGGCTTTTCCGAAATCCCTATTGCTGATCCCTGCACCAACCAAATAATTGTGTTAACAGCATGAATGTCAAAATTCATGTAATCTTACATAGGGTCCTGCCATCTCACACAGTACACCCTCTTTTCTTCTCATGTTATGGCAGGCAGGCATACCCCAAGGCTGAAAAACTTCTCATAGAAAATAAGCTTGTTCCAAAACCCAGGCCCTACCGGACAATCCTGACTGATACATGTATGGATGGCAAACATTTAGCCTGAATTGGGAATTAAGGTGAAAGGTGCGGTTTCTCACATCTCTGCAGCTGTAGCATCTGGGAAGAGGTCAAGCATTAAGTGTGGCGTAGAAGGTTCAAGCATCATTGTGTTGGCATGTGTGAATGCACTTGCCACTTGCTGTTTCAACAGCAACATTTTATGTACTTAACGGCATTTGTTTTTCCATGCCTTAACTGCAGCTCCTAATGAAAAGTTTGTGGAGTTTCCACTAGAGGGAAGCCTTGCATCCAGAATATTTTCATAGTAACAAAACTGTCTTGTAGCTGTTTTGTAGTACGAGTGTAGGAAAATGCTTATATTTTTTCCGCCTTTCAGGCTTTGGAGAGAGGTCGTTGTTTTGTATGTGCTTAAATGTCTGAATTAGACTCGTGTTTGTATAACATAGCTGCCTGTAGGCATTGATGTAGGGATCTCAAGTTGACAGCACCGTTGGTTGGACTTATTTCATACCACTGGAAAACAGACATACTGGGAAAAGATGTCTGAGCCCACAGTTGATCAGTCTGGCTTTTTTGGGAAATCCCATGTCCTGTGCAAAAAGTTTCACTCAGTCCTATTCCTGCCTTCAGGCAGTTGAAGAGAGGCAGAACTTGTTGGCCATGAAGATTAGCCTTCACTCCAGTTAATTTATCAAGAATGAAACATGTTGTTGGTTCCCCACTTGAACTTTGCTGCTTGAACGTATTTCAAGTCTAGACGTATTTCAAGTAAAAAAGAACGTGCTGTTAACACCACGTGTTAGAAGGAGGCTCAGGTTTTGAAAGATTCTTAGATGTATTTTAGGTATGCAGTAAGATGGAAGAACTAATACATGGTAGTTTTAGGACTGATTTCATATGGTAAATGCTCATATTTAAAGCAACATGGAAGGGAGGAAGCAAGGACCAGAGCAGGAGCTGTCTTCCTCTCCCCCATACAGTGCCTAGCACAGAGAACTCGCAGTTTGAGACAAGGGTTTATTCTACCGGTAGTAAACTGTCATAAAGCCTATCTGTAAGTGCAAGCAAACTATACCTGCTTGAGGCCAGGCTCTGTAAAAAGCAGTGTAAGAGACATCCAGGAATCCACAAAAGACATCAACCACCAAAGGAATCTGTTAACTGTCACTGGAGACGTTTATTCAAATGTTAGCTAATCCATGCATTTGATTGTGTTTAAAATGAGCACTGAGAGTTCCTGAAGTTGGAGGAACTTTTCTATTAGTAACACATTCCCTGCATGTCTAAATATCTGTCCAGGGAAATTCAAACCACTGGGATGAAGCCGTTAGATTTGCCATGGATACAATTTTTTAGGATCCATAAGAGAGCATGATTCATTTGCTCAGGGGCTACTCCGGGTGGTGAACCTTGAGGTGATTAGCTCAGGCACTGCAGAGCATCCATCTCCCAAGTGGTAGAGGAATGTTTGCAGTCCCTTGCTGTTCTGCGCTGCTCAGGACCATAGCACTCAGCTGTGTTATTTGTGAACACAGAGGGACCCAGAAGGTGATTCTCCCCAGAAGGGGACAGGCAATGAAAAGCCAACAGCCCTTTGTGATATCAATAGGTATAGTCAGTTGTCTCTTTGGGAGCTTACTCCTTCACTGAAGACTTTCTGGCTTAATAGGAAATGTATTCATAAAAAATCAGAAGGGTGGACAGCCCTGTTATATGTAGGGGCACTCCTATATCCAGTGCAAAGCTATGGGCACCTCAGGATGCCAGCCATCTGAAAATAGTTATTGCAGTACTGAGATCTGCAAGGCTGATTTTGCTTCTGAAGTGCCACCTAGACTATAACAAGTTGTGCTGAAAGATGTATATCCATGTAATTTCCTAAGCTTATCTGACAGTGTCTTGCTAAAAGCTTTTTATGTTCTCCCTACTGTATTTCTCCAGTCTCTCCACTTCAGGCTCTGGCATTTGCTGTTTGCTTCTGTGAACAGATTCAAGTCAACAGCTTAACATGAACCTTACCTGGCAAATGTGGGTTGGTTGTCTACCAATTACAGATGGATAGACAATTAAAAGACAGCAATGGCTAATCAAGTATTTGATGAGCAGTCCACACATAGGTGTATTGGGCTGTTTTGTACATGGCCTTCCATTCAAGGAAGGTACAAATTCCTCTCAATCACCTTCCATCATAGGAAGTATATTTTTCCTAGAAGAAATTGTGATGCTTCTGGGTTTGCTATGACCATGCCTGGCTCTTGCTACCACGTTTCACAGGTAATCTCTCACAATCCTGGCCATCTCAGAGGAGCCAGGCCCGGGGGCAGGGCCGTTGTGGAACTGGCAGCCACAAATAACTGTTGAAAGTTGTCACTGCCTTTGGATCTTTATTATTAGAGACCCTGTCATGAGTGTTGACCATGTTGACAAGCCCTGGCCTTCCTGAGGAGCGAGGGCCACAGTGGGCAGTGGCTGTGCTGGTTTCACCAGTTACATGGCCTATCATGACATCAATTGGCTGCAGAGATCCTCCAAAAAACACAAGCTGTTTCTGTCTCTGGTGACCACCTCTTTTCCTCTGTTGTCTCCTCCTCGCTGAGGGCTTGTAATCTTGCTTTGATAACAGGAAACTCAGATCTATGTCAAGGGCCAAGTGTGGCACCCTGCTATGTAAGTGTTGAGTCGGTGTGTGCTCCTTGAATTTGCTTTCACAGAGATCTATGGCCCAAGTAACCCTGGATATAATGGCAGAGTACAAATGTTTCTTAGTGCCGTGGCAGGATAAATATGGATGTGCGGAGCTGTGTTTTTTACGTGTCCACAGTGTCAAATCGTCTGCTTTTCAGTGGTGTTTCGTGCTCTTTTTATTTTTTTAAATTGCCTCCTGCTTGTATAAGTGCTCTGAACTCTAGTTATGGATGCAAGTCCTCTGATGTAGACATGCAACTAGTAGAGCTGGGCAGTATGCAGTGACCAATTCTGAAAGCCTGTTATTTATGAAATAAGAGTTGAAAATAGAAAATGGGCATATGGAAGAAGTTGCTGCCACAGATCCTCCCTCTGGCTGGGAAAATTAGAGCATGGTTTACTTAACTTCCATTTGTGACGAAAATGGGATTCTGCTATGGCTTGTCACAAAAAATATTTGAAGCTGAAAAAAATGGGGAAAACACCCAGGGCTCAATAATTATTCCTGAAATGAAGTGCAGTTGCCTCACTCAGAGGAAAGGGCTGAATGCAGTACATGGTCACCGGCTGTAACACTGATTCTTTCCATCTATGCACACAATCTCCTGTGCACTGGTAACAGGGGTAACACAGTCCAATGGACTCAAACATTGTTATTTCCCAACCATAAAGATGCAAATTCCCATCCCTTAAAGGGGTGTGAATTACTGGCTAACCAAAGCTCAAGGATTACTGCTTTTGTTCCGCATTTGTATGGTGACTGATTCACTGGGGTCCTGGTCTATGACTGGCATACAGCAACACCAGTAACTGAAGAGCTCCTCTTCTGTTCTAACCTCCGCAGCCACATGCCTTCAGCAAACAAACATTCTTGTCCTCTCCCTTTGCCTCCCACTGCCTTTCAGCTAACAGCGCATGGGAGGGAGAGTAAGTCTTGATTTTTTCAGCCTGTTTTGGTAGCTTGCTTCAGTGGGATGGATGGGAACAACACCCAGCACCCCCTGCCATTCCTGAATTCCCCTATTCTTGTGGCTATACTGGTCTAAGTTTCTTTGAGATTGGTGCAATACATCATAGAAAACTCAAAATATTAGTTTAATAACACAAGGACAAGCAGAAACAACAAAATGGAAACCCGTACATTTTTAAAAACAAACCAAAAAGCCACCACAAAACACAGAGGATATTCAGTGTTCCCAGGAAAATCTAATTCAAATGCTTCAGCAAGAAGCATTTTTATTCCTTTAGATGTGGTCAGGATCCTTTTGGCTAGGTATTTTGGCCACAAGTATTTTTTATTATCCTTGTAGTTATTGATTGCATATATTTAGAATCTCTATTTCCTGACCAGATTTAAGGCTCTGGAAACAGAGTCCACAAAGAGTATTAGATAGGAAGTACCAGATGACTGAGCCAAACAGGCTCTGTGTGCGTGAGTGTGTGAAATATAAAAGAAAAAATACAAAATGTGTAATTTTTAGTCACAGCAAATAGCATTGATGTGAAATATATCTACCAGAAAAATTCTCTACCTTTTATTTTACTAATGGAGGAGACAAATTAGGAGAAATGTCTTATTGTTTTAATACATAAGAGCCCCGTTACATGTTTTGTTTTGCAAGGCTTTAAATTTGCTTCCAATGTGGTTTGTGTGTCAGATATTTTTCATGAAATACAAGCCTCTTAAGCCTTAAATTCCCATTTTTTTCCTTGTATGCACTCATCCACTGTTGAGTGAACATTCCTTCTCCCTTAGACAAAATTGCCATTTTTTTAAAGTAGTATAGTATCCAGCAATCTTAACTCCTCAATTTATCAACAATTCAGAGTCAAAGTAGGTGGAAAACAACTTTTTAATTTGTATTTGAAATAGTACAAGTTTCTTAATGGAGTGGTAGTCATGAAAGGTTTTGAAGCAAAACTAGCAGAAAAGTAAAGAATTTGGCGTCTTTCCTGATCGGTATATACTGACCCTGGTATGGTGGCAGCAATATCAGGTAGAGGTAGAGATAGTGGTTTGCCCTGAGCTTGAGCCCACAACCTAACACAGGAAATAAATTTCTTACCTTGCATTCACAAGTATGTTTTTTCCTTTCTTATTTTCCCCACACTATCCTTTAAAACAGATATTTACTTCTACTGGACTCTTTTGGATGACTTCTGTTGAGGGAGGACTTAATGGAAGAAGAGCAAATCCTTTCCTCCACTCAGCCTTGTGCAGAGTCTTGTGTGCAACCTCCCCACGCAAAGGATATGTGCACAGCCTTATTTTCCTGAAAACAGAGCCAGAATGGAGGCAGTTTCTTCACCTCTAATTGCCACACAGCACTCTAAATGCCAGGCTCTCTCCCCCTCCTGGCTTACTGCCATGGTCCCTTTGCTTACATTTTCTTGGCTATTTGTTCACTTTTCTCTGCTTGTTCTCTGGTAGCTCCTTTGCACTGCAGGGAAAAAAGACTGCCAAACAACATCCACCTCCTTGCACTGAGAGCCAGAAACACTAGTACAGCTTTCAAGCAGTGTTTTGGTTGGTTTCTCCAACATCTGAAGCAATCTCGCTCTGAAAAGGAGCTTCTTACCTCTCTCCATTGCCACTCCTTTATTATCTACTGCCTATATGCTTTACAGTCAGTGCATGCTCTGTGGAGTTGGATTTTGAGGATGGATGATTGGATGATTAAGTTTTACTGTGACTTATAGTGAATTCAAGGTTGGAGCTTCCCTGAAACCTGGCTGTAATATCTATAACAGCCCACTAACTCTTGTAACCCCAATATTATAATGCAATCTAGTCAGTTTGCTTTGCTCCTACACATTCTATTTTCAGGATTTGGGTGATGTTTTGTACTAACTAAACAAATATGAGCATCACTGGGAAAAAAAAAAGAAGTGGCCAGTGAGGAAAAGTGGAGAAGGTCTTGTCATCCAGCTCGCTATAAAAGGTGTTTCTGCAAATATGACCAGGAGTTAGGTTGTCAGCAGTTCTTTCTTTTGATTCAAACAGTTAAAATTTAGGTTTAAGTTACACTAATGTGAAGAACAACATGCTTTCAGGGAGTACTTTCCTGAGTACAGAAGGAAAAAACCTTATGTTATCAGGTCCAAGACTTCGGTTGGGACCTATGTGTCTCTTGTGGAGTTGGGGTACATTTGGGCTGGCCTTCAGTTTAGTTTACTCTGAAAGAAGTCAGCTCGCGCAAAAAAAAAATTGCATAGAAACTGAAATCATCAGAAGACAGCTGCAGATAAAGTTACTATAGTCCCAAGTCGAATTGGTAGTATGAACATATTTTCCATTAAGAGACACAAATCCTTTAATTTTCTCTCAAAAAGGTAGCAGTATTTTGAAACTTCTTTATCACTTATTTACTCACTACTGTCCCTCTCCTTACCTGAACTTTCCTCCCTTTCCCATGCAGTGCTCAGCCAAAGTCCCTTGACCCAGAACATTCAAAGTCTTGAGTGGCTTGCATCTCTCTTTACTGTGGGCAGAAGCTCAACATTCAACTCTGTGTTCCAGTGATGTCAATATAGGTCACAAATCTACTTAATCGGTTTAAATTACTTTCAGCCCAGCTGTGACAATAGGGATTAAATCCAAACTGTCATAAATATGTTTCAGCATCATTAAGTTTTATTTAAAGACATCCATTCAAAACTCCAAGAGATTCTGCCTCTAGTTACTGAAAGACAGAGGAAGAGACACAGACCATATTGTGTTCCCATTTAGGAGGTTAATTTGACAAGCAGAAAATTTGGAAGGATAATGGGCCAGAGAAAGTGAGTTTAGGTTTTGGCAAAATTCAGCAGGAAGGTGTATGGTTTGCTCACAAGGCCACAGCTATGAATGACTGTGAGCAGGTCTATGAGTTTGCATCCACTGTGCATCAGTCAAGGGCAGAGAGAAAACCAGAACGAAACGCATCAGTCTGTAATAACTCCAGGTTCCAGTTCAAGGTCTACAGAACATGCTGGGAGAAGAGGAAGGAAAATCCTGTGAAATACCTCTGGCAAAAGATTTTTTATTTGACAATCTTTCAAGATTAATATATCTCTGTAAGTCACTCATTCTTCCCACTGGTGGTGTGGGTTGACTACAGGTCATAGGCTTTCATTTAGCCCAGCTGGCAGCAAAAGTAGCAAAACACCCTGGATGGCAGTTAGGCAGCCTCTGTAAAATACATGGCTCATCTCTGACAGGGTTTAATAAGGCAGCTCTCCTCATTACAAAACAAGTTTAGCAATTAACTCACATAGGCAATTCCACTTGCAGCAAGAAGGATAAAATAGGCTGGAGTGTCAACCACTGCCTCCCTTCAAATGACCATCCTGAGGGCAGGGTTGTGATGTGCTGCACAGGGAGACAAGTTATGCTGGTGATGTTTGGTCTATTCCTGCTTGGCAGCCCAAGGAGTTGGGTTTCCCTGTTCGTCAGTCTGGCTGGCACCTGTGCTTTTTCATCCTCTGGCAGTTTTCATTTTTCTCTTTGACAGCTGTCTTAATTTTGGATTCCCTTGCTTCCTTCAGCTAGAAGTTTGGCAATGATGGGTTGTTGTTTTTCATTCACAGGTTTTAAATTATCTATTTTAACAACTTGGTATTGTTACTTATGTAAAAAATTATTATCTTCACAGACTAATAAATACAAAAAGACTTGTGGAAATTAAATATTCAAAACCACAGGCTGCTTCCATGGGCAGGCATCTGGCACTCTGGCTTTTGTCTATTATCAATACCAGTGAGAAGACAGGTGTAGGTTTCACAACACATCTGTTTTAACTGTGGGAATATGGTACTTACTCAACAGAATTGATATTTTGGGTTATTCTTGATCTTTGAGGAGGTGAAAAGAAATGATTCATTAGACAAAAACTTTTCAGCCATTTCAGATTTGCAAATTCCCCCTTCTGCAGTTCCAGTTTCTGTGTATGTGCATATGGTGCTGCACCTGTACTGTGAATTTTAACATATTTCCAGTAAATTTCTCATTCTGTTTTTNTTTTTTCCTGTTTTATATGAATGCCTCAAAGTTGTTCATGGATCTGTGGGCATCTCTGGGCCATGCTTTGGAAGCAACTCTATTATTCAACCTGCAGCATCAATGCCTTTTTAAACCCATTCTAGAAGTCTCTTTGGTGTAGCAACACAATGTGTTGTCTCCCAAATTACTCCATGCTTTGTTTAGAAAACTGGTACTTGAAGAGCCTTGCAGCTTGGCTATATCAAAGTGCCTGTTTTAAAAACCTTTCCCTGAAGCATATTTACAGGCAGGATTTGTTGATTTAAACAGCTGTGTGGCTTACAAGTTTGTGAGGTTAAAAATGCAGTAGGAAACCACTGTAAACATCACGTCACCAGCTGAGGAGGATCTGGAGACACTGTGTCGAATGGTCAAGAAGAAATTCGCTTTAAGTACAGCTTGGAGGGCTGCCTAGAAAATGAGAGCTATTCAGTAGCTGAGGTTTACATTAGGAGTTCTGTTGGATGTTTCTCCCCATAAACATGAGCAGCCAGGCGTGTCAGCCTGCAGCGTTTCAGGGCACTGCACTTAAGAGTGACTTCTTCATTTTGCCAGATGTGGGCTGCTCCTGTTGGCATATGTGGCAAAAGTGCAGCCAATTCAGCTGGAGCATGCTGGAGCCTTTCAAGAATATTTATGGATGTGCATGGCTACATGGTCCATGACATAGAACCAAGAAGCATAAAAGTGAATCTTTGTTTCCTCTTGTATAAGCTAATGGTTTATGTGGAAAATTGAAATTCATCAGCTGTCTCAGTTGCATTTAGCAGAATCAAGGCTGCTTAGGAGAAAACATGCGTATTTACTGAAAGAAATATTAAGAGATTAGTCTGTGGAGCAGTAAACACAACTAAGTAGTTTTAAGCCCAGGTTGTCTTAAGGAAAGAAGATTTCCCAAACACCTGGCTGTAAAGAAGGGAAGTTTATAGAATAATTTCTTCAGCATGCCTAGAAATTATTCTGAAAATGGTCAATTTGAGTGTAAGATAATAATTTAAAGAGAATTCCAGGGATAAATTCTTATATCGCTACAGGGAAGCAGTTGGATTTTTCAACCAAGCAACACAAGCAACCAACCAAGCAACGCAAGCCTTCTTGTACAGCCTTAACCCCCTTTGTGCCCTTTCTCTGTGATGTGACCTCAGACCCCATCCCAAAAGGCTCTGAAATTGCTTGACCATCTTTATGAGAAACAACAGGAAGAGCACAGGAGGACTTTCAGCCTTTGGTTATTTTGCTTGTATTCCTCAGAAAATGTATTCCCCAGATTCAAGCCTAACCTCAAACACCTTTTGCCCCTAAAGCCAGGCTGTGCTATAGACCAAGCACCAGTGCTTGGTGGGGATGTGTGTGGTACAGGTAGGGTTGATCATATGTGATTGAGCAAAAGAGATTTGACATCAGTGGCAGGGCCAAGTCCTTGTCTTTCTGGGCTGTGAGCTCTGCCTAGTCACGTCCTTGACAGTTCTTCTTTCTGCCTTGCATCCATTGTCTTTCATCCTGCCCGTGCTATTGACATCATACCCTTGTATCTCCTTGTCCCCCACTTTTTAACCTCACTTTCCATCTGTGTCACTGTGGTCTTTAAAAAGGATTGTTTGTAGACACTTTTATTAGCAGAAAGAAAAACAGAGGAAGACCACAGAGAGTAGGAAGCCATAGAATAAATAACAATTGAACTTCGCCATGAGAACTTCTTTTGATTCACTGCAAAAATAAATAAATGCCTCTATATCAGCCGGTAAGGAGAGGTAGACAAATCTGTTTTATTGTCTGGAACATTGTTTTTCTCATTTTGTATCTCGCAGGAACAATGACAGCATGTCTGGAAACGTCAAAAAGTTTCAGAGATGTTTTTCTTACTTCTCCCTGACTCTTCTAATTCTAAATATTTTCATCGGCACACAAATATAATCATAACTCCTGACGCTTTCTCATGGAATAGCACTTCATGTCTGTTTTCAGTATTTCTGGCCATAAATAAATACGGCAGAGTCTTCCTCCATGAGGATTTAACGGAACTGGTATTTTAGCTGCTCCGACAGCTTACATTTAAAGCGAACAAGAGACAGCACTCCGTAGCTACGGCATGTATAAACATCAGGTTTACCTGACTTGAGGACAACTGCTAGAATCTTCCTCCTAAGAACAAGGAAAGCACTCCGGAGAAGACCCTGGCTGATGCACCCGGGGCCTTGGCTCCCTCTGCCTGAGCATTCCCAGCACGTCCCGTGCCACCTGCTCTTCTCCTCTGGTCATCCTCTGGAATTAACTGGCCCAGCTGCCCCGCGGCCGTGCCCGCTGCTCACCGGTGTACGGAGCAGGGCAGTAACCACCGACAGATGCCAGCACAATGCCACGGGGATGGGGAGGAAGGGGATCCCGGCGGGGGGAGCGAGCAGCAGCGCAGTTGCATGCAAAACCACGGCCTCACTGCAAGCGAGCTGCTGCCTCCTCGTCGTGCTGTGTGCCCTGTCCTGCTGGCAGTCATAGGGCGGGCTAAGGCTGACCCAGCCCTGCGTTCCCGCGGCAGTCCTCCCCTCACAGCCGGCTCTGACTCCCGCTGTATCCTCCCTCCCTCCGCAGCAGCCCGGCACGCACCCGGGGCTGGGGCGAGCGCCGCGCCATCCTCCCGAAGGAGCCGCGCTCCCGGGGCGGGCGGCGACAGGCGGCACCTCCCGCTGGCCGTGCCGGCGGGACTGCGGTGCCGGGGNGCCGGGTCGGGCAGGTCCGGTCCGGCCCTGATGCCGCTGCCGCCGCCCCGCAGCGCCGGGGGAGGACGGCGGGGACCTGGCGGAGGCGCTGGGCGAGTTCGACGCGGTGCTGGCGGAGTTCTCCTGCCCCGCCGGCCGGCGCCGCTTCTTCTACGGCGAGCACCTGGAGCGCATGAAGCGGCGGAGCAGCGCCAGCGTCAGCGACGGCAGCGGCCTCAGCGACTCCGAGAGTGAGTGTCCGTCGGTCCGTCCGTGCCGGCTCTGCCGGTCCCGGGGGCGGGGGGCGGCCGGGAAGCGACGCTCCAGAGCGGGTGTTAACCCCGCGCGTCGCTCCCTTTGAGAGAGGCAGGGATTCGGGAGCGGGAACCCGCCTGTTTCTATAAAAGCACTGCCTTCTTGTTTACGTTCCGAGTTAGAAGTCTCAGGGCTGCGTAGTCTGGCCCCGCTGGTTTTACTCGCTGGTGTTGAACGGAGGGGAGAGTTGCTGGAGTGGAGCATGAGCAGCCGTCCCTGCGAGAGGGTCGGGCTGCCGGCCGGCTGCGGGACGCCGGGACGTGCCGGCATCTGCAGTGAAAGATGTCTCTTAGGTTCACAGGGACTGTCCGCTGTGTCTCCGTAACCAGAATCATCTGGACAAAGCGAGAGAGGCAAAATGTGCTTTCTACAACAGGTGGAAACCCACGCAGATTTCCCGTTTATAAGGGTGGTTATCCATACATCCATCTAGGATGGACGACAGTGTTATCACTGTTTCAGAGGTGCTGATTTTAAGCTACCTTGTGCTAAGTACACTAGATGTATATGAATGATGTGTGCAGAACATGGAACAGGAAGGGTAGAAGGCTACTTGGAGCAAGAAAATATGTAACTGGAACTAATTTTTTTTCTAGTTAACTCGGGAAAAGGTTCAACCCCTCTTACTGGCTTTACTAATCAGAGAGAAAAAACATCTTTCCTTTTCCAGATAGTGAGGCTGGAGATTGCTGTTCTCTTTGAGAGCAGCAGGTTACTTTCTCAGAAGTTCTGCTAAATGCAAACTATAACCAGTTTTGTTGATTTGGGTTTCGTGTTTGGTTTGGCTTGGCTTCTGTTCTATTTCCTAACTATATGGGGAGCTTGATGAAACTTAACTGTTTTGCAGCTATTTATAATAAGACTGCTCCTCTAATTTATTTTCTGCCTCTTTATCAGTTCAGGGACTCAGGATGCAGTTCTGTTGTTTTAGTGCTTAAAATCTAATGCTATCTCGCTAGTACTTGAGCTGTGAGAGCATAGATTCTCCAGTTTATCAGAGACCTTTATTTCATCATCATGGATGTAATTCATTTTGCTGATAGGTATTGTTTTACCTGCCCTGAACTTGGATACCTTGCCTAGCACTGCCTTTGGGTTTTTTTTCCGTGGAAGTACATGGATCAAGATGCTATTTTTCTGTTTCATAATGTAGTGAGTTTAGAACTCCTTCTAAGAATCTGTCTACTTCCAAGGAGGATTTAGAATTGTCTGCCCAAGTTAGACTGAATAATTTTATTTCGGATGGCTGAGGGTGTGTAAGGTGAAATCTGCCTTCACTGAGTCAAACTGGCAGCCCTAGTGTTACTTTTTCTTATGCAGTCTTCATTGTTACGATACGTACACCTCTCATGTACACTTACTGTGTCTCACAATTGAGACACTTGTAATGACAGAGTGAAATGATCTACAGTAGAGAAAATTATAAAAACCCCAACCCAGTATCTAGAACTTATTCTTCTTGTGTGGAGAAATGCTAAGTAACTACAGATAGCTATCTGCTAGCGTTCAAAAAACTTATATCTTGGAAACTGCTTAAAATAGCTCTGTTAGAGTTGACAAGAAGCATCCTTGGAGGAAGATGACAGTGGTCACTGGCAGGGCAGAAGGCCTGGTGTGAAAACAGCATGCTCATGTAAACAGGCAGATCAGATCTTCAGGAAGATCTGAAAATTAAAAATCTGTGTGGCAAATCCATATGGATATAGGCTGAAGACAGTAGTGGGGTAATAGGATAGACAGGGTTTGATGGCTCTATACAAAGTCCTCAGATATCTTGTATGAGGAACTTGTCAAGTTTTCAAATCCTGTTCCATGCCTGAGTTCCTCCCGTGGTGATGCATCAGGTGAAAGATAGCTCTGGAGAAGTCAAAATCCCTGCTTCTGGACACTGGCATCTAAGGGACCAGGAGGGTGCACCAGAGTCTGTGAGGATATATTTTAGAGAAAGGAAACAAAACCAGCCAGCTCTGCTCATAGCTCAAGAAAGGCCTGGTAAAACGCTTCTTCCTAAAGGAGTCATTCAGTACAGTCAACTCTTTATTTTGAAGCTAGAGTAGGATTGAAGAGGAATTGTGGATTTATGAAGAGCTCCTTTTATGAAGCAGGCTCTAGTGTCTGATGTAATCCAACTACACTCCTTACATCTATTTTAAGAATAAATGCAGGGAGTTGCCTACTTACCCAGGTTCTTTCAGTTCAAACTCAAGTATTTCTTGAGTTTATTTTCCCTTTGAGTTCTGTAATTTAGTGTTAGCCAGTATAGTGCTGAATTCATGACCCTGCTTTTCCTGTGATAAGGCTTAGGTTAAAATAGCACTGCTGAATCAAGGGCTGAAAGGGTAAGTTCTGATAACACGAATCTTTAAAAGCCATATTATCTGCAGGTAGTTTGAATGATTGTCTTGTTCATGAAGATTCTTTACAACTTTGCAAAATCTTGTTATCCAGTGCCAAGACTATTGCAAGTACACTTCATTGTGTGTATAGAACAGTTCAGACTATTGTGTTTTAGTGCTAGCTGTTGTTTGCTGTTCAGTCTAATCCTCCTAATTGATGTGGTGTGGCTGCAGGTTAAGCATACGTATCTTTTGACCGCTCCTGCAGTGATATCTTTCCACTGAGGGATGGAACTGTAAGGGGAGGAAGCATTTTAAATTGTTGCAACTTTTTCTTTCAGTGCCCCTGCATCAGCCTTAAATTTAGTTTCATGAGAAGCTACTAACAGATGTCAAGTGATTGTACTCGAGCAATACTGTTTAGTAGGGTAAGGAAAGCCTTTCCTCTCCTGGTGTTTCTGCCATGAGTATGAGCCCATTTAATTTGACAGAAGAGTTTACAGAAGACCTCTATCAATGCAGTTAATCCTGCAAATATTCTGTGAACCTTAAAATCTCCTAAGGGAGCTAGCTCCAAAAATACTACTTTAAATTCTTATATTATATTTCTGGCTCTTGAGAAAAAGTAGGATTTTGAAGACTCTGTGTGGAAAATGGGCGCAATAGTACTTTGTTCTCCCACATCTTGTCCTGTCATTTGACCAAATGATCTTTGGACAAGGTCTGGCTTGGCCGTGGTTATGCTTGTACGTAGCACAGTGGACTCTAGACCTCGCAGTAACTGAGAGGCTCGTGCGTGCAGATGTGTGTGATGATCTGGGCCCACGAGTATTACATTAACCACCACAGCAGACTGGGTCACTGCTGGAAATCATGATGTGACTGCTGAGTTACTCCTGCATTCCAGAGCTTCTGGACTGTGGGTGAGTACCAGTTCTGTTTCAGCTTGATGTATTCAAACAAATTGGAGCCTAGCAGCTTCGTTCTTTAGGTTGTTAATCATGCTGGAACTTCTAAGCTGAGGAATACTTTATAACTCTTTGCTATTCACAGCATATCTTGGCTGTGATAAAGGAGGATTTGTGCTAGAGAGTGCTGTGCTGGCAAAGCCTGTAGTGTAGATGCATCTGTGTTAATGAACTTACAGATAGCATTGTTGTCTTGTGTTGGGATAAGCTTGCAAGGAAGACTGCAGGCTTGCCTGTGTAAAATGCATGCCCAGTCAGTGCAGAATGCCAGAGCAGTATATGGCAGTGTCAGGACAGTCTTCCAAGGTTAGGCTTAGGATAATGAATGGGAAGTTGGACTTTTTGAGAGCTTGAGAAGGGAAGTGCTTTAGTGTTTCTTGGGCCAAAATTACCGTAACACTGAAAAGCTACATCATAATCTGTCATCATGCTCTCAGAAATTTTTGACTCTTGCAGCTCCATGTTTTCTTGAGGCGGGTTCAGCTTCCTGCCTCTCTGTTAAAAGCATTGCAAAATAAATTCATCAGTTCAGTTCTTGTGCTCATACAGCCAACAGTGTTTCTTTGTAGTTATTTTTAGGGGTAAGTAAATGATTTCTGAGCAATGCCTCATGGTTTTTAAACACAAGAAAGAAATCCTGAGTGTATCTGTAAGTCTGAATTTTATGATTTAAAAATCAGGTAGATGCAGGGGTTGAGCAGGATCTTTTAACACTTGGTGTAGTGCCAGCACTTGTGTTTACATGGATGTGGCTGTGGATGTCTCCATGTGCTCATGCTAATGCCTAGGCTATCCAGAGATGAAGGATCAGCCACTGTTAATACTGCAGCACTCACCCTGAAAAACCTGTTTACATTGTCAGTCTTGTTATATGTGGCCATAAACAAGGCAAAGAAAAAGGCAAGAGAAATGATTGAAGATGTAAAATATTTTCCAAATGCTTAAATAGTCTGGGACTGTCAGACAAAACAGATGCTTTGGGTGGGGGACAAGATAGTCTTCCTGAGAATCCTAAGCGACATTAGGAAAGTGACTGCTACTTCACCAGCATGAGGAAATCAAATTTAATTAGCATGTTCCAAAGAAATAAAGTGTTTTTTCTTTCATGAGGAGTTATAGATACTGCCTTAAGGTATTATTGATATTAAAAGTTCACATGCTCAAAAATAACTTGATAAAATCCCAGCAGGAGGCATGGGGCCATTGAGGACTGCTTGGGCTGATGCCACTGCTGTCTAAGGAGAGAGACTTCTATGTGCATTGAGAGAACTTGGTAGAGCTCATCTTGCGACTGTCAGTGTGTGGCTGCACCACTCTGAAGCCCTTCTACAGGCATCTGCCGTGAGTTGTTGTGAGAGACAGGATGTGAAGCAGATGAGCCTTTGGTCTCTGCAGCAAATGCCAGTCTTGTAACATGAAAAGGAGGTAGATTATGTCTGTGAACTTCCAATGGCTTGTCTCAAACAAGAGGACAATAAAATGCTTACAATGGAAGAAAAGTGAAGTGAGACTCCTCTGGGGAAAGTCCCCTTTATGAAATTATCTAAGAAATAAATTTTTATTACATTTCTGGTATGTTCAAGGGGAAGAAAAGTTGGAAGTTTCAGGTGCATAGCCTTCTCTACAGATATTTCAGTGTGCTGAGAAATGCACTTTTTCATAAGATTTCCTGGTTTTGTCACTCCAGCATACCCATTGCTCTTACTCATGAGAAAGGAAGATTAGTAAAGGGAGGGCTGGAGTTGGAAACTGCCTTGTAGCTCATAAGCATGGGGAGGAGTGGGAAGGTAAGCTTTGTATATGATGAGAAAACATGCTTGTACATCGGGATTTTGGGTTTCCTAGATCACTCTCTTGTAGCTATGTGATTTGAAATCCTTTAAATGATGATACTTAGATGTGTCAATAGAGAAAATGTGTCATTTTTGGTCGGTATTGGAACAGATGTTTGTTAGCTAGGCAAAATCCCCACAAAAATAAACAATGCAGCCAAGTGTAACTGTGATGATGATAAAAATAAACACTGTCCTTAGGGGCTGAAACATACACATTATGAAACAGGCTTTTTGTATCATGAATATTTCTCACTTCTACTGGTGACATTTCAGTTTCCAGATTTTTTTTTCTGTTTTTTAGCAAAGCTATGTTCTGTTAGGAATTAGTTGTGCAGTCTGCTCATTAAGTGCTGAGTTACTGTTTTATAATGAATTCATATATATAATAATGATTTGTAGACACTTGAGTGGACTTGTAAAGCTTCTCTCTGAAAGCCTTAGGGATGTGCTTTAACTTTTTCCCCTAAAACTTTCCCTACTAAAAACTGCAGTAAAAATTTTACCAACTCCAGTGCTCCTTAAAATTGTATCTTGAGCCATGGTACTAGAAAGAGTGTGATATTGAAGAAGCTACACAGCTGAACTTTTCCATTGTCTGTTCTACAATGAAAAGTTTGAGGTTTTCCTCCTTCAGTCCATTACTGCTGGGAGCCTTTCAATTGCTTGTTTCATGGGGACATTTCTATATTTACATGGTGTTGCCATGGTTTATTTTGTGGTTTAACTGTATACTGGAACAGTAAAGTTACACTAACTACAGCTTACTTTGCCAAAGTAAAATACACCCATGTTTATTCCTGCCCCCTAATTTTGCAGTGTAGCTTGACTGATGCAAATCAACTCACTGACAAAAGTCTCAGATTTTAAGGCTTTTTTTTTTTTTAAGAGGTAATTTGAGTTTTGTTAAACAGCTGAAGTGACATGGTTTATATATAAGCACAGGGACTAGAATCAATGAACAAAGTGAGAAATAAGTAATGAATTACAAACTTGCGATGGGAGAGAAGGAGCTGGATGAGGAAGGAGAGCAGCAATGAGATCCCTGGCATCAGCCCCTGGTTATTGGGTTGCAGAGGATGTTGTATTTGTCTGGTAGTGGAGCTCTTCCAAGGGCCATTGTTAGAGGTGAATGAGCAAATCTTGGCTTTGGCAGCTGGTAGAGAGCAAAGACTAAAGTGTCCTTTTCCCAGAGCTTCCTGCCCTACAGTCACACTTTGCCAAAGAGGATATTTTTCTGTGGTGGATGTCATAAGTATTTTTTAACAGTACATTGTTTTCAGCAGTTATGGTGACCTCTCTCGTGGAGTCACTGCATTCCTCCTTACATCACTAGAATTTCTGATGCTTGGTGGCATGAATAAGCCACAGTTGGTAGCTAAAGTATATTTTTGCTTGAGAAAGATAAATGTTGATATCTTCCTGAAACTATTACAACCCATCAGAAGTAATAGTTATATGAAAACATTTCACCTTTTGAAACTGGAAGAAAAACATTCAGAGATTTAAAGCAACAATTTTGTCATATTTTATCTTTGCCCAGTTGTAAGTATTTCCCAGCATAAGGTTTGTGGAAGCCAGCATGAAATAACATTTTCTGTTGTCAACCCAGACTTGCAACATTTGGTGTCTGGACGTTAGTAGCAGAGATTTCACATTAAAAGTATACTCAGATTTATAACCATAGTTCTCTGTATTTTTTATTAATTCAATGAGCTGTAAACCTTTAAAAGATGAATTAATTTGGAAATTCCTGTTCTCCTCTTTTCAAAAAAATAGCCTGGAAAATGTTTTATCTTTGGTCTGTTCTGTCAGTGTTTCAGTGAATCACAGTCTTGGCTACAGCACTGTTTGTGTGAGCGATTACAAGTTACTTGGCTTTTTGGTGATGGTAGGGGTTTTGTCCTGACCAGCTAGAATTTTCCATTCTGTGTTTCTTAGTCACTGGGGTTTGCATCTTGGCCAAAAAAACATGTGGCCTCAGTAGGCAATTGCTCTGTAAACTGATGTCAGAGGAAAATTGCCGTACCTTTAATGGAGAGAAAGTATCAGTTAATGTACAGGGTACATGTGGTGTAGTACAGCACTGGTGGCACACATCATTGCAGAGCACTGCGAGATTTTTCATCCTTAGGTTATTTAAACTATCTCATTTCTGCATGGTATTCATGAAGTCTTTCTTGTATCTGAAGTTTCAAGTAGCTTGGTTTTGATCTGCTGAAGTTTAGGAGAACAGCACTTCTGCAGAGTGAAGATAAAGAAATTGCAACAGGAGGGTAGTTTGAAGAAGTGTGCCCATCTCTGTCAACAAGAGATACCAAGTGGTGGCTGACCAGGTGGCAATAGCCAGGTCACAGGTGTCGCTCACGCTCTGCTCAGTTGGTGTGGTGCTGTGGGTCACCTGTGCTTGCCAGAACAGGATCTGAGATGATGGCAGAGGAAACTGAATGATACAGCGCAGTGGTGGACCAAAATCCAAGGGAAAGAGGAAGGTATTCCAGATTGAAGCTTTTTGCCCAAGCCTTTTCAGTGTGTATTTTAACAGCGGTGAGCTTGGAAGCTGGCACGGAACAAACAAATCAGCTTTTTTATGGCTGAGGAAAGATCCGAGAGGCTTTGTAGGTGCAGTCATCTGGTCTGACTTGTCACTGTGCCTGTCTGCTCCTGTGGAAGGTTTTTTTGTGCTGGAAAGGACAGCAGGCTAGAGGAGGTGGGGTGTGGACACACACCCTTCTTCCCAAAGACGGCTGAACGTGAGGCAAAGGAGTAGTCTGCAAGAGGATGGTCTCAGTGTCTGCTGTCTGGAGACATCCAGACGTGCGGTCAAGGTGTAGCTGTGCACATCTTGGCAAGGCAAGCTGTGGTCCTGCCCTCTTTTGCCAATTCACCAACACACCCTAATTTAGCTCAAGGAGTCCTCTCCTGGCACGGCAAATGGGACAGGCATCCAAGGAAGTGTGACAATTCTCTCTTCAGTGGACCTGGTGCTGCAGTGTAGCCACCTTCCCAGGCTGTGGCACCACGGGCAAGCGCTGTGTGGGCTGCAGGGAGCCGAATTGCTGGCCTCAGCGGCAAGCAGTGGTAGTCACCACCCCATATATTAAGGCATACACTGAAGTCCTTGGGAACTGCCAAGTAAATGGAGACCATGGACATGTTTGTATCACCATGGTGTCATTTTGTAGAACTACAGTTTTCAGGTCACTGACTTGAAGCTGCGGGACCAGCAGCTTCTTGGTGTCTCTAGCAGGATGACAAAGCCTCCTCCCAGTGGAGCTAGGACTAATACTTGGGGTGCCCTGCACATAAAGATACTTTTTGATACTTTCCGAGCTTAAGGCCTCCTCTAAAATACGAGGACATCAAAATGGTATTAATAAACATTTTCTGCTTATTTAGATTCTGGGTAACATTATTTCCCAGAATATTGTGAATTAGGCAGGTCCAACCAGGTCTAATTTTGCTGATGTGGGATAATTGTCATTTCTGTTTAATTTTTCAAATGGTGCTGGCTTCAGGGAGAGCTGACACTTTCCTTACTGGGGATGAGGATTGAGCCTACGGCTGCTTTCTTTTTAACAGTAAGGGTGGGAGCAGCAGCCTTCACACAATAAGGTGTTTATTATTCACTTCCCTGGTTTTGGAGACTTTAAATTTGAATTCTACAAAGTTTGAAGTCTGTATAGGAAAGGCTGCATTTTGGGTTTCAATTATATTGCAAACTTGCAGGAGGTGTCCAATTTACTTTATAATGTTGCTTTTTTACAGGCGCAGATTCCCTCTACAGAAATAGTTTCAGTCTCAGTGATGAAAAGCTCAACTCCTCAACTGCATCTACTCCAAGCTTGCCATCCCCTTCAGTAACTCCTTGTAAAGGTATCTTAATTTTAGCTGTTGACATTTCTTCCTAATCCTCAATTATACGGGCTTCTTGCTGGGAGGCAGGATTTACATGCTTGCTTGGACTTTTTTTTCTTTTGGTGTTTTTTTTTTCTTGGTGTGTTGTTGTTGGTTTTGTTGATTTTTTTTTAAAGACAACAGAAGTAGAAATTACTGTTACGCACACTACAGATGCAAGTATTGTTGTCTTGATTATAAACAGCAATAGCATTCTGTATCTGCACTTTGCAGGTGGCCTGGCAACTCCTTTGATTTTGAAACACTGAGCTAAAAAAATTATAGTTTTCTAGCTGATAACGATTAATTATTAACTTGTGTTACTTCTTTACTGAAGCAACTAAGTGGCTTAAATGTCCTATTTCTCTCTAAAAATGCTAAGCCTGAATGCAGGGGTAGAGGGGCTCCTCTGAAGCCATATGCTGCCATTTAAGTTAACACAATTGCTCAGATCCATATAGACCTTACATAGTTCTTATACAAGCCATATGTTAGCAATTCCTTCCTCCTTTGAAGCTGTGCTTTTTCAAAGAGGCTTCTGTCTTGCAGCTGCTCTGACTTCCCAGAATGTGTTTCATTCAGGTTAATTTGGATTAACTCTGGAGCAGACATATTACTAAGTGAACACACACATGCACTACATGGTGCTTTTGTTACAACTACTCTCCTCAGGTGCATGATCAATAGCCTTTTACATTTCATATCTTTTCCACAGTGGCCAGTCACAAAAAAACATGTTAAATGCTTTCTTTTCAATTAGTGGGATATTAGGGAGAGATAATAAGTAACAGTTTCTATGAAGTAGCAAAAAAAGAGCTCAGTTTAACTGACAGGAAGCATTTGGCGAAGAATTACACTGAAGGACAAGATGCTCTTCCTGGTGAGTAGACAGAAAGAGCTGTAACTGGCTTGGAAAAGACTACAGAAATGAGATAAGGAAGCAACTTGCAGTAAAACTAGATTGAATGGAACCAGTGGTGTTGCCAGGAGTGGAAAATTTGGTGGATATTTGGTTCCAAATTAATAGTGTATGGAGCAATAGATCAAAGGATCTGGCAGCACAGCAAACCTGTGATACTGACATGATTTTAAAAGGCTTAGATTTGAGTAGGACTGGGAGCTCATTGGGATTGATTAGGGCCATGCATGCAGCAACTGAAGAGATGAAACAGGAAAGATGGCCAAGTAGCAAAGGCATGGGTTAGTTGATATGTATCTTTTATTCTTCACTGCAACCTTTTCTTTTTAAGGAGACATATGGATTGCTTTGTGTTGCTTCTGTCAAATACAAAACTATAAAAGCTAGAATTTCAGTTCAATCTCCCATGTTCTCTAAGTGCTTTTGGACATAGGAGCAACCCTACTGAATGCTGCTGATGATAATCCATAGCATGTTTGGTACCCCTGAAAATTATTTGGAGGCTTATATATTTCTAGTGTTTCTTCTAGCCAGAGAAACATGTCATGTCTAAGCAGTGTTGGCATTTGTTTTGCAGCAAAGCTTGGAGACACAAAGGAACTGGAGGACTTCATTGCTGATCTTGACAGAACACTAGCAAGTAAGTAGATTTTTTGTTAGTTGCTTGCATCTCACTTGGTACTTATTACAAAGAGTGTTGAAAGCAATGTATAGGGAGAGAGGGAAGGGACAAATAGAAATAGTTTATATAATGTAGCTTCCTTTTAGTTTAGTAGTCCTGTGAATCATTATCTGGATAAGAAGGTAAAACAGACTAAATTTAGACTTTGCCTGAATGTTCAAGGCATGCTGTTTAGCCTGTGTGACAAAGGCTGAACTCAATGAACCCCCCTGGTCCCAACCTTTGAGTCAGCTGCAATCCACCCTGCCTTGACAGTGGATCGGTAAATAAACGTCAGTTTCTTAAATACTCAAAACTTAGTTTAAAAAGTGGTGATCTATTTCTTTATTATAAAGCTAAGTAACTGGAGGAGTATCCTTAGGTGAGGAAAAACGTTTTTGTTCTAGATTTTGCTTTATGAAAGAATTAAGGAGCAGATATCTGTATCTGTTGACTTAAACTCAATGTCAAAATCTTGTTTGTGCTTGTCTTTACCAGGAGTGGAATCTGGATCCAGATTCTTCTGCCACTATCTAGAAATTGTATCTTTCAGCTACAGTAATTAATTCTTAATTATGATTTTTTAAAGAAAAACAACAAAAAACTGGCTGCCTATTGCCAACCATGTACTCTGCCTATTCCTTTTGCTTCTTCCTCTTCTGTTGTGGACATAATACCATTTCTTTTGTGTTTCAGGTTGAAGTTTTTTTTTGTGTGGAAATAGGCTATAGAGCCCAAACTAACAAGTTGTAGGACTAGACCCAAACAGCAGCATAAACAAAACCCTCTCAAACTATGAACTGAAAGTTCTGTGTATTCATTAGGAGTTTTCCCTTCCCTGTATTTCTTAAAGATATGGACTTAATTCAAGACAGCTGCCCTTACGAGCTTCCTGCTTCCCTGCTGTCTTGTATCTTAATCCTGGTTTCACTTCTCATACTTAAAATACATTTTCTAGTTTCCTGTCTTGTGTCATGGATGTAAGCTTGAGCTAACTCCATCTTTACCACTGAAATTTAATTGACTATTCTTCTGAAAAAAATCCAAGTTTTTGAAGGTTTGTGTAGAACAATGAAAGCGCAAACTGGTAAATATTGCATTGCTATGTCTTGCACAGCCGTGTTGCAACTCTAAAGGGGCTGCCTATAATATGTAGGTTTCATTTTTCCTTTGCAAAAGTACATCAAAGGTGAAGGCAGGAACTACCACCTGCTCTAGTGGTTTTGTGCTTTTTTTTGGGGTGTGATTTTTTTTTTTAATTTTTTTTTTTAATCCCAGCTAGGCAAATCTCCAGTGATCTCAGCAGAGTTTCATTTATACAATGAGGAAGAAATCCAACTTCCATCTGGTATTTATCATCACATTTTTGAGGAGTTTTGTGTATATGCTTGAGGTCACACAGAACTTTGTACACATACCTCTCTAAGCCTAATGCACTCGTTAGAACAGTACTTGCCTTGTCTTTTTTGCAGACCAGCATTTTAGCTTTCATGTAAACTTAAAAAAAAGACGTAATCTGGCTTGTCAGGCAGTCTAGCAAGCTGGGCATAGGCAAGTGTCTGATATGTCAATAACATGCAATCTTATTTAATGATCTTTCTTGTTCTGTATTTTCAGGTATGTGAAATGAATTTTCACCTTGTGCATCTGAGTGTCCTCTGAAGGATAAGTGACATCAATCAGTGAGAACTGTTGCCCTTGTCTGATAACTTCGCTCCCCAAAATACCATCTGAACATAACCTTTGTGAACTCCTACAAGTATTTAACTGGCAACATTGGTTTTGGTTTTTGGATTTTTTTTTTTTTTACTTTGCAGCAGATGGACTAAGATAACTTAAATGTTAGAGCTGTATTTTGCTTTAAAATATAGCTTTAATTTTAATTTAAAGTTGCTTTTATGCAAATATATTTGTAATTTTATATAGTTGAAAACTTTAATGCTTTTTTCCATTATAATATATTTTTGTATGCAAATAAATCCTGAACTGGAATCCAGATGTCTGGAAGCTTCCTATGAACATGCAAACTCTGAAATATAAGTACAAATTAAACTCTTATTGAAAACAACTTGATTTAAAATATCTTGATAATGGTATATTTCCTGTTAGGAAAAATTTGTTATGCTAGTTTAATGTGGTTGCTTAAATAAGAGAGCTTTGTACTATGTAAAATTAATACAATCAGAAAAATAATAAATTTGGTCAAACTGTTACTTCAGATTTATGTTAATACAAATGAAATAAGAGTTATTTGAACAATAGTGCCTATTTTAATCCGTATGTAAAAGATAATTTTAAACTCTCAGACCATTTGACATGAAGCACTTACTCTTTGGAAGGTCAGACATTTAGGCCCATTAGTTTAAAGGTATGGAGATCCTGTACCACTGAGAAAATACTTGTGTCTGGATGTTTCTAACACCAGGCCCTTGGGTCTGGAACTGTCAACCTCTGTGAAAAGATTTCCTGGCCATCAGTGTGGTGCTGAAAGAGGGGAGGTGAACCTGCACTTTTACAAGGAACCTGATTCTTTCCATATGCATTAGGCTCTGGGAATGTCATTATGTGAGCTCTCCTCCAGCTGCTGCAGGCATTACACCTGGCTCTGCTGCCTGAGCTGTGCTCTCCAGTCTGTTCAGACCAAGTGAGCTGGGGCTGGGCTAGTTTGAACTCCTGCCTAGTTTTGACCAAAGATGTCTCTTGAGCAGTTGCTTGGATGTTGTGCCCCCTTGATGTGTTATCTTTGAGTGTGTCTGCAGTGTGTGTGTACCTGTGACGCAGCTGCTTAGGGCACCTTAAGGGACAGATTTGGACCTGCCTTCTGCAGCTTGGAGAAAACCTGCTGTGTATTTCCTAATAGGAACACCATAAGAAATGGTGCAAATCCATCTCCGTGGATTTTAGATTTCCTAAAAATTGACCAAAACATTTGGGTTTTATTAAACCCCATATGATTCCCTCACCCCCAGTTTTATTCATTAGTAAGGAAAAGAAATTCTGAACTGGGTACAGTTTGATCAGTCTGAAAAGGTCTTGAGCTTGTTGTGTGGGTTTTTTCCTTCTTTCAGGCAGAAGGGCAATTTAAAGTGGAGCAGTGTGTGGTGAAGTGTGTTCCTGAAGAGGAAACATTCCTTTCAGCATTTCCTACTGCAGATTCTGTTGGTAATTTGTCTCTTAGGATAGAAGGGGAGTAAAATGATTTAGGGGGGTAAAGTTTCATACTGGCACTGAGCTAACTTTCAGATCTGAAGGAAATAGTTATGATTCATGTTTGAGACAGTGATATGTCCTTCTCCCTGCTCCGGGACCTTCTCAGAGGCTCCTGCATTACAGGAACCCCGTTATTAGCAGTGTAAAATTCACTGCTACTATGCTGTAAACATACAGGAGCAGTTATTCTTTTTTGTTGCCTCTGTGGAACTTGAGAGGGGTGTCTGCCCCTCCTCCCCAGTCCCAGATGTGAAGGGATTCCTTTGCCTGGTGTAGGACTTCTGTTAGCTATAGAGACACTGTGCCTTTCAGCAGGAGCTGAGGGAAGGGTCACCAGGACAGCAGGGACAAGCTTCTGCTTCCCATTTAAGAAACATCCTTACCATAAGACATGTTTTTAAACCTGCTGGAATAGCAGCAGCAGTTTTGGCTGTTTTTCTGTATTTTAATGCTAGTTGATAGTGTGGACAAGGGGGTGGCCACTTCAAGTGATCCTGAGGTGGGGGGAGATGGAGAGCTATTTGCTCCTCTGTTCCTCAGGTTGGATTGTTTGAGATATAAGTTTTCCTCTTTACTTCTGCATGCTCAATTGTTGCTTGATCCTGTTGAATACTTTGTGCCTCTAATCTGTATTTAGTCAGATGTCTCCCTTTATAGATTGGAATCACCACATTAGTGCAGTACTTTGAAATGGCAATACTTTGTCCTTACAGACACCCACTTTTGAAGGTTTTTCCAGTATATGCAAAGGTTTCAGCAAGGCGTGTTCCTCATTTTGTCTAACGTCAGTGATGATGGAGTTGGGGATTAAGTCACCATCTATTTGGATTTTTTAAATCTTGTTTATGCATGAACAGGTGGAGACTTCTTGCTTATACAGCAGATCTGGAGATCATCAGCTGTAAATCTGGAAATATCTTCTGTGGAGCTGTTTATCTGAACTCCTGCCAGTTTATGTTCAATTTTCAATGTGTCAGAAGGAAGGCACTAATGTAGATGTCATTTCAATGGAGGATGCTTATGACTTAAGTTCATCATCTGATTACATATGGCCCTGAAAAATGCATTGCTGGAAAAAGTTCTGTCATACTTTATCCCCAAGGAACATTGCTGGAGACTGCCCTGTCCTTGAGCCTGGCTGACTTTTTAATCCTTGTTTTGACCTCCCTCTTGTGCTGCAATGCTGAATTTGAATTCAGAAGAGTCTCAGCACTGTTGTGCCAACACCATGCACCCAGAAATGGAAACGAGCAGCTTAGACTAAGATGTGTTGCCACAGCTTAACCTGTGGAAGGTGAGGTGAACAATTACTTGCACGTGTGCTTTTTACCTACTGCAAATTCAAGGTTAAATGGATTAGTTTAACCCTCCATCACCAAGGCTTGAGCTAATGTATCTTATCTCAGGTTTGCTGTTGACTCTGCATGTCCTTGGTGCAAGTTGATACCAGGTAATGCATCATCTTTGGTGACCATAATAGGGGAGGGAGACCAGACAAAGGAGGGATTTATGTTTTTCTGGGGTTGTGTGTGCATCTGTAGCCACTACTGATGCACTGACAGCCAGGTGAGTTTTTAGGAGGGAGGAAAATAGTTGTATTGGCAGTGATGGAACTTGGTTGTAAGAGAAGCGCTCAACCCCTGCTGGCTCCCGTGGCCCTTGTGCTGGTGCCTTCTCCCCTTCTTTGTTACTGTTACGGGCTTTTCGGTACATGCAGGTGTGGAACTGATTTCCAGCACCATTGCCTAATCTGAAGGGTCAAAGAGGGCAGGAGAATCCATGTTCAGAGCTTCACAGATTCATTTAACCCTTGGTTTCAGTAGTGGATGCTTGCAAAGAAAACTGACACAGGAAGTTTCTGCCTGCTGGGAAACATTAGGAATTCACTAGTGGGAAAGGGCCACCCTGCATGGGTCTCCTCTGGAGCTCATCTCAGATGGTTCAGGTGTACCCACTGACTATATGAGTGGTATTTGCACCACTGGAGCCCATCATGGGAGATTTAATTTATCTGAAGGTGCTAGACATGACATCTGCTAGACTGTTGGAGAAAAACTTGCCAAGTTGCAATGTTTGGAAGCAAAGCCAATATGACTGCAGCAGTTCTTGAACTAAATCCAGCACTGCATACTGACAGCATGAAATCCATATTCTCAATGGGGAAATCTCCTATTTTCAATGTTACTTGCTACATTACTGACTTATTTTTTTTTTCAGCCTGGCCAATAGCTCTAGCTCTCTAGATAACTTTATAATAATGTAAGATAATCCTGGCTGCTACATCTCATCAGTCTAGATTCTAAACTGTAAATCAGATTTGTAAGCCAGATCTTTTCAAGGTTCTTGTCTTTCTTAGAGTTTAAAAGAGCTATCAGTCAAATGCTGTAGATTGACCTGTGGGATTAAAATAGGCCAATCTTTACAAAGCCACCCCAGTGCTTTGGTTGCTTTTGCTCTTTCACACCTATGTTTGGAAAGCTAAAATATTTATTAGTTTAGCTTTTAGAAGCTACAGACTGGAGGCCTGTGCCTGCATTCTCCCAAGGCATCAGAGCTCACCGTCTTCTCTGGAAGGCCTGAGGATGCTTAAATAGGCTTCAGACTGGAGGTGAATATTGCCTTCTCCATAACTGATGGCTGTAACACTGCCATCCTTTGGTTCTGTTGATAATGTATTTCAGAGCATTACTTTTAATTAAACTGTTTCCCTTGTCTTAAAAAAACACAAAACAATTAAAATGCTATGGTACATACGTAGTCTTCACAGTAAAAAAAAATAATCTTGCTACTCTATCAAATCATGTCAGGACCAATTTGGCCCGAATTAAGCACTTTAACTGAATTTAGGATGTGTCCCTTGGCTCCTTCAATAGCCATTACAGATAGGAGAGGGAGGCTGAATCATCCACTAATTATGGCCCTTGCCACAGCAAATATTGTAAAACACTACAGTTCAGCAGGTTTTTCACTTGGGCTTCTTAATCCACTGACTGAAGTGTCAGGTGTATAGGTGTCCAAATAAGCCTGCCTACAAGTGGCCTTAAAGTGTAACAGCAGCAGGTGGGGCTGGAAGAGCAGAGGCAGAAACACCCAGCTGGGCAGGGTTCCTGTGTTTGGGACTCTGCATCATCACATTGTGCCTGCACAGCAGTTTGCTTCAGCCCCGGGGCTCTGCAGTGCTGGGCCAGGCAGGAGGTGCCGGGACCACAGCCCGGGCACTAAGTCCATATGGGATGTCACAGGATGAGCCCACGGGAACTCCGTGCTCGGAAGCGGAGTTGCCCGAACAAGCTGCAGGAAACATGCATTCCTGATCCTCACCACTGCCAGTGCACTGCCTGCCGATTCCCACCGTGTTAGGCAGGGTGGGAAGCTCCAGTCACCTCCTTGGGCAGGAGCAAGGAAACCACAGGGAGTCTCAGGATGGTGCTTGGGTGTCACAGTGCTGACCCCAGGCCTGTGCCCTTTGGCCTTCTGCACCCTCAGGGCACACTCTCTTGTCTTTTGCTGCTCCCCACCACTGCTGCCCGTCTGCAGCCCAGCTTCCAGTCCCTGACCTGCCCAGCCCATGCTCACAGTCAGGCCAGCCCTGCTGCTGTAGTAGGGCAGGTTGGTTTTTGGTGTTTGGTTTGGTTTGTTTTTTTTTTTTTTTTTTTTTTTTTTAAAGAAGCATTCTAGGACTATGCCAATGGCTATCTCAGCTGCAGACAATTTCTTGGTTAATTATCTATAATGTGATGCTCAGTGTCTGAGGACAAATGGATGCCACTGAAATCCATGGTGAAATTTGCAGGTGGGCTGGGATTTAACTCTGTGTCTGTGTGTAGTTGGGCTGATGGCTCCCTCAGAGCTCCAGAATGTCTATATACTTGGGGTGTGTCAGCTTTCTTGTGCAACACAGGTACGAGTTTCTGAACACTATTTAGAACATTTCAGGAGACATTTAGTCTAGTGTCTAGGTTAAAACTGAGTGAATGATTGTGCTGTCCCCTGGTTTTATTCCATCTCTCTGAGAAGCAGAGTGATTCATGAGGGTGAATGGGACTTGACACTCTTTCCCCCATGGGATGTGGCAACAGGGTGGTGCTATGAGCTTATACCCACAAATATTTTGTGCTTTCAAGCTGTGACTTCAGTGGACTCTCATGCAACATTAAACTCTGATGCTGGCAATCTGTCTCTATAGACTGGTTCTCAAGGCTGTGTATAATTTAGTAGTTTTATGTTCTTGGAAAACTGATTTATGAAGAGCAGCTTTATGTTTGTTTATATGTAGAGTTTATGATGTGAAACAAAATACATGTTTTTCTCAGAGGCCAAACAGAACAGCTTAGCTCTCAGTCTCCAAATAGCATCCCAGATAATTTAGTTTGTTGACAGCTGGTACAATGTGCTGCTAATACAACAGTAGTTACTACACATTAGCAGCCATACATCAGCTGCCTCAAAGCACTTGGCATGTTCCAATAAATAAGTTCCACTATAAAGCTCAGAGCAGATCCCTCCAGCATTCAGCAGCCCCAGTTTGGAGGGAGAGGTGAAGGTTTGGTGCTTGGCCAGAGGAGGCTGGCCATGCCCATCAGTGATCCAAGCACTGCATTAATGCTGAGTTTAGGATTAGGGCTTCTTGTTCACAGAACTTCATCTTTAAATAATCTTGTAGGAAATGTCTTGCCATAGCAAGTGTGTCTGACATTCCTGAGCCCTTGTTCAATGAAATTAAGAGAATCAACTTGGTGGGTTTTTCCTGAGCTTGCTACTGGCTAAGTCCAGCCCGGATGATTGCAGAGGAAAGTTACAGAGTTTTGAGAAATTTGTCTGAAATCCTTAATATCCTTGTTTAATGTTTTCAGTAATGATTTCATCAGAGACCATTTACCCTTCCACTGACCATGAAGGTATAAAGAAACACATGATCCCTGATGAAATGCATTACTGAAAGGCACATCCACCAGCTGTGAAGGTACCTCTTAAGACAAAACTCTTCCCATGAATGGTTCTGTTCCCTCTACATCTCTTTATATCTAACAAAACCTCTTCTTACAGAGGTGTCTTCCCAAATCAGACCAAAAGATGGGCATAACAGGCAGTTTGACAGCTGGTCCATCCACAGAAAGGCAAAAGGAAAGAAGAGAGACCCAGAGGTTGCAGATTTATTTTCCTCCATCTTCTTTTGTGGCTCAAAATTCTCATTATCTTCTCTGGGAAAGAGCTGTGAGAGACATGAGCCCCTTGCCTGTAACCTCAGAGGCAGAGAGCAGGCAGAGCCAGAGCTGAGCTAAATGAGACCCTGCTCATCTCTCCAGGTTTTTAAACCTTCCGCATCCCAGCTGGCCCCATCCCCCTGATTTGTGGGGCCATAGGAAAAGTGTGTAAGCATTTAGACTGTTTCATGGACTTTGGCTTTCCCCAGCATCATCAGTGTCTTGCTGTGCATCAAGGGGCAGCAGCTCCCTCATCACATCCCTCCTCAGTGGCCAAGTGTGGCTGTGGAGTGACTGCTCCTGTCCCCACCCCTGCCCTGCCTGGCTCAGCTGCAGCCTTGCACATGCCTTGGCTGTGCTAGAACAGCAGCAAGCACCAAAACACACTTTATTGGAATATGACATCTGTTGTTGGGTTTTGTTGTTGTTATTGATATTGTTGTTTTAAATTTAATTTTATTTGTGATAAAATGGTTCAACTTCAGAGGATGGGCCCTGGTGTATGTGTTACTTTATTTATCCCTATCAGGGATAGGGATGGAGGGGAAGGGAACAAGCACCCAAACAATGGGCAATCTGGATTGTAAAACATCTAAAGATTTAAAATGTCAGATCTGTTTTAGTGTTTCTTTAATAGGACACATCCACAACGGCTCATGTGAGTCTATGGACACATGTTTAAGACTAAAACAAGCATTTGTCACAGTGATGGCTGGACCATCTGCCACTCTTCCCTAGTCCTCATGATAGAGTGGTTAAATAAGAAGGAGCCATTCAGCATCTGCCAATTGTGCTTTTTCAGTGACCTTTCAAAAAACTGACTTCTTTTTGACTAAAAATAAATTTTACATTACCAAGCCAATGAGGCAGACTTCCCTATGTATTTTGAATAACATAGTTGTTTTGAAATGTCTCTTGGCTCCCATGTAACAAAAGCCTGATGTCAAAAAAAAAAAAAGGTGGTTTAAACCAGTTCTGATTATTGGCTGATATTCAAAATACAGTAAGACAGTTGAGCTTCTGTGCTATCCTGTGACATGCCATCATTAACACCTCATGAAATGAGGGGAAGGGAGAATAAAATCACCCAAACATTTCCGGAAACCTTCTTTAAGCTACTTTTTTTATTCAGGAATTTTTACTTTCAGGGTACCTCTGTTGCAGACTATTTCCCCATAATGACGTGTCTAGACTTTGATGGAAAAATTTCCAGGCAGCTCTTATTTCTCAGTCTTCTTTTCTCTTTCCATCCAGGGGTGAGCAGTTGGTGTGGTGATGATGATGTCCAAAATGGGAAACAGTCTCTGAACTGAGCCAGTTCCTCGAGGAAAGCCTTTCTTTTGGGGGTTTGATGTGCACAGATATGCATATACATAAAAGCCTGGCCTGAAGTAGGATGGTATTGGTCCCTAGAAGAAGAACTCAGTAGCAGAGGTGAAGTTGCAGAAGCAGGGAAAAGACAAGGTAGGATTTTGAGGGTGCCAGGCTGTAATGATTTGCTTTCTCAGTTTCTGACACAAAACAGAGTTCTCTGAAGAGCTTTTAGAGGCAGAGTTACACGAGCTGGTGTGTCTGCATGCAGTACCATGCCAACAGCCTGGAAACTGGGATCCCAAAAGTGCAATTCCTGCTTCATATCTGTACAGAAAAATGCATTTGCAGTATGTGTCTGTTAAATCACTGATACAATTTTAGATGTTTCCTCTACAATTTACAGACCATTTCTTAAAGCCAGACCAGTTTGGTTGTATCTTTTGAAAGTTATAAATACCTTCATGACAAATTTTCCTGGCTTTTGTGGGAACCAAATGGCAGGATGACAGACCTGCCAGCCTTGAAAATGTAGATTTTTTAATCAAGAAGGAACACTACTACATGGTAGTGATGTGTGGTTGCAAACTGACCATGCTAAAGGGAGAAGGCAGGAAAAGTGACTCCTCTCAGCTTTGCTCAGCTAAGGGCTCAGCTTCTCATTTTCCTATTCTTTGGCTTTTCTCCAATTTCTGTGGTTTTGAGCTTTTATTTTCCCCCATAATCAGACTGATATCATAGGGATTTGCATGGAAACTGATGCCCTCAGCTCATCTCAGTGCCAGAATTACAACAGTCTCTTGTTCCTGATGGAAAAAAAGATGTAAGATTTCCAGACAACCCCAGTTCATGTGGTGAGTGGTTTGCTAGCCTATATGTAGAGCCTAGTGTAATGCCTCCATCTAATTTCATGAAACCAAATGAGAAATAGAAGGAAAGTATATGTTAATGTGTTATGTGCATGTGTAAGTGTTAACCAGGTCAGTGTTTCTTTGCTGCCCCATGAGGCCTTGCCTCTGTCACCTTGGCTGTGTGAAGAAAAGACCCCAAGATGCTGGGTTTTCCCCCAAGGGAGCAAAATCACTGTTTATTTGGGGCCCTGCAGTGACCCTCTGCTGTGTTGAGCTCCCTGCAGACACAAGCAAGCATCAGCAATGGTTTCTAAGTTTTGCTGAAGTTGTTCGGTACAGTATCCAGTCCTTTTGGGGGTTTGCTTGTTGGTTTGAAGGAAGGTTGACCCCAAATTCTACTATCTGAAGTGAACCATCCTCCTCCATCTAGCAGCAGGTGAAGGGAGGTTCAGGAGATGGTAGGACTGGGAGAATGAAACCCCTCTAAAAGCCTCGTGCCCTCTGGCTTGGGTTCCCTCCTTTGGAATCATCAAAGGAGGGCTGACAGAAATGGATCCTGAACCATTTTCAGATATGTCAGATGGATGGATTATAGTGTTAATGTTATTCATCCAGAGGGAAGAAGCTGATGGATAGGCCATGTGTGTCTTGGCCCTTTTAGCATATTTACTTCCTTGCCAAAGCTTTGGGGAAAATAAACTGCTTTTAATGGAAGCTTGCCCAAACAACACCCAAACACTGACACAAGTCTCTGCGTGGCAAGTTTGAATCTACCTGGCTTGTTGGCTCACTGCTTCAGACACCAAGATACAGTGCAAGCAGTGAACAAGTGGTAGTGTGACGCTCCCGCCTGATGCAATGTGAAGCAGCTGATGCTGGAATGTGCACCAGAGAGCTATCTCAGTAGAATTCAAGACCTACTTTAGCATCAAATTATGTATTCTCAGCTTTTAGAGGCTTGGCTTCAGGCCGTTTTTTCATATTTAGCTCACTCTGTGCTTTAACTGGAGCTGAGAAAGTTGCTGACTCTGTCCTGTGAAACCTCAGCTGCCCGGATGAGGAGCTGACCTGACTCACAGCCAGCATCATGCTCAGAGCTGCTGCCTGTTCTAAAGGCACTGAGCTCCTGTGCCTGGCCCCATGTGAGAGCCTCTCCTCATCTGCAAGTCAGATTAACCCAAGCCGCTACCAGTTCTAGCGAAATTACATTGGCTTGAAATAATGGGCTTGACGTAGGTCCTTGTCCTGGGTTCCTAAGCTTGAGTGGATGGCTTTTCCTCCTACGTGCACACAGGTGTTCTCTCTTTGGAAAATCCACTGAAACAGTAGATCCCATTTATGGCTTTTTGTTAAGCTGCCAGCCTTGAGGGGTAGAAGTTGCTTCAGTGAAAGGAAATAGAGTTTTGAGGTGTGCGTAGGCAGGACTCCTGCCTTGCTCTTGGAGATGCTAAAGTTGCCCAATATCTGGGGCTGTTTTGACTGTTGGGTGTGCAGGAGCTGACGGAAGGAGCAGTGGGTGGATGTCTGCAGGTCTCTCCTTGCCTCCATCCTGATGTGAAGGGAGTACCTGAGGAGTGTGTGCTTCTCATGCAGCTGCTGAGATCCACCCCCAGATCCACCAGCGTGCACAGCAAAAAAGGTCTGTTTCCACAGGTGTCAAAATTAGGAACAGGAAAGTATTTATATACTATGTGTAGGTGCTTTCTGGCTTTCTTTGGAGACATCTTCTCTGCCCTCAATTCATTTTCTCCTCTCCTTCCTCCCCTGCTCCCCCTTGTCCCCAGCACCCCCCTCTCTCCTCCCTGCCATGGATGAGCTCCTCCTGCTCCCAGGAATCGGGGCTGGCAGGCTCTTCTGCGGCTGGAGGGATTGGCCTTGGCAGCTGCACAAGAGCCGGGGTGGTGCAACTTGGGTGCCTTCCAGGCCCCTGACTCACTGCAGGGGGACAACCACGTCCCTCCTGGGGAGCTGAACTGATCCAGTTTGAACTCCAGGCCCCTTTCCACCTCTTTCCCTTCCACTTTTGGGTTTTAGGATTCAGAGAGGGGGGAGGGCTGTCTGAAAGGGACTAGGGCTGCAGATGGACATCATCACGCCCGTGCACGGCATTTGCCACCTGCTCTGCTTGGGAATGGCAATGTGGATATTTTTCTCTGCCTGATCATCTGAGTGGTGTTGCTTTGGCATGACTCAGGAGTGACTAACTTTGCCCAAGATAAAGATTCCTTGCAAGCATGCATCCGTCTTCCAGAAGAATGTGACTCACTTGAGGTTTGCCTTCACCATCTTTGGTGCAGTCTGCAGCCATGATTCACTTTGGAGCCTTTTTTGGGTTTCTTTCACCCCAAAACACAGGCTGACTTTGAGAAGTGGATCTGGGTATCCTGGGCCAAATTCTTCTCCCATGCAGCATGTATGGGCTAAGTTGCTCAGATCCCTGCAGGCCACATCCAAGTTCTCCTTTTGTATCGAGTTCTCATGTCAGATGGGTGTTAAAAGGCACAGGCATTTACTCTGATTTTCTGTACTTAGCATACGCCTCAGGGTTCCCTCCAGTGTTCTGCTCCAAGCCCTTAGTCTCTGGCTGGTGGGGGACACGGGTCTGTATCCAAGATCCGAGGTGGAGACCTGTCTCTGTGACTGAATTTTGGCAGCAACTGATCATAAAATCTTTCCAGGGCATGGAAAGGCTTCCAAGAAGACTCTAGCTGACTCCACCTGGTCATCTCCAATGCACCACATAGAGGGGATCTAAAACTGTAGCTTATTTTGCTATCCTTGTTTCTGCATACTTCTTTAAGTAGTTGCATCTCATTTAATTGTGTTTTTCTGGATAGTTGATCTGATTATTAATTTATGGCATACCTTACTGCCTTTGCTGATCTTTTCATGCTGTGTCCCCCTATTTTTATCTTTTGATGCTCACTCTCCAAGGACCTGTGCTTCTGCCTGAATAATATGTTAACCTTGGACATCAGATGCTTGTTCTTTTACCCCAAGGTCCCAAATAACCTCTGCTGAAAGCTGATATTGTCTTAAAACCTCTGAATCCAATATAAATGATGTTCTGGACTTGGAAACAGGAGGCTGCCTGCAGATTTGGGCCCAAGTTTCCCATCTCCCCCATTTGTGACTAGAAATGCTCTAGTTCCTTCTCCAGCCCCCCCATAATTTCTCTTGAATTTCAGTGCATCACAAAGGGAGAAAAGAAAGCTCTTCAGACCACCCCAGCTATAAAATATTCCAGCCATAACCAGTTTGATTTAGCAAAGCTTTTGGAAACCTTAGAAACTGCTGGTCCAAGGCTTGCCCCTCTGCAATAAGGAGACTCATGCAACTAGGAGCCTTTGAGGATGTGCCCAGCAAAAAGGGTGCAAACACTTGATAGTGAATATTCTGAAATCTGGAGAGCATTTAAAAAGGAAATTTAAATATTTAACAATGATAGAGTGGCTCAAATAATTGCCCAGGGAATAGTTCCCAATCCCACTGCTGAAGTGCTGTTTGTTAAGAAAGGTCAAATAGCAAACTGCTGAGGACACACACACACCGAGCCAAAAGTCATGTTCTCTTGCAGGATGGTGTATCTGATCTGCTCAGGTCAAACAGTCATCCATGGTTTTTTTTGTCTGCCTTGCTGAGACAAGAACATTTTAGGAAGCTAAAGCTAAAGCTATGACAAGTATTCAAAACACATCAAGGTGACTCCAAACTGTCTCAAACAGTCTCAAACCTGATTTCAGGGCAGACAACAGAAATCAAGACAGCATTTTAGTCCTTTGCTTGTCTTGTGTGATATTTTTAAAACTTTTTCTGAAACCAGAAGGCCTGTAAGGTTCACTTGAAAAGAAGAGGGAAATTTCACCTATTGTGATCAAAAAGCAACCTCTGAATAAAAAGTGAGGGCTCCAAAATCAGTAAGTTTGAGCTCAGAATTGGAAAAACATTTCTTCAGATATAACCAACTTAAGCGTGGTGGCTCTGACCTTGCCAGGTGTTCTGTCTTTGTTGGTGTTCACTATCTAAACAAGTTTCTTTCTGAAATGCTGTAGGAACTTCTCAGTTTGCTCTCTTTTAGTGTGACATTTAAGGAACTGGACAGTAAGTCATTCTGGACTTCAAATAAGCCTTTGACTTCACTTTAGGCTTCTCAAGCAGATGTTGTGACCAGTATGTAGGTCCATGGTAAGCAATGACAGTCATACAGATATTTCCAGCTATTTTCATAGCCCCTTTGTTGCTCTTCCACAGCATTATGATCTAATTCTCACCTTCCCCTCAAATATTCCCCAGTCATGAGACACTAATTTTGGATTCATGGTTTAGATCAGCCAACAGGAAGAAATTCTTCACTATGACGATGGTGAGGCACTGGTACAGGTTGCCCAGAGAAGCTGTGAATGCCCTATTACTGGTAGTGTTCAAGGCCAGGCTGGATGGAGCTTTGAGCAACTTGGTGTAGTGGCAAGTGTTCCTGGACATGGCAGGAGGTTGGTGTCTTCCCACCCAAAATCTTCTGTGGTTCTATGCTGCAAATCATATGCAGCCCCTTCTTGCATTCACCATAAATACAAATCAATGCCTCCCACAAGCTTCCCAGAATGTCAGGAGCTGCACTGTTGTCTCACAGGAGCTCCCAGATCTATTAATCTGTTAATGAGGCTTCACAGCTTTTTCCAAGCTCAGAAATGTAAAATTACTTTCTGTGAGTCCTGCCCCTTGCATTCCTTTGCAGTGTTATCATTGCCTCGAAATATTTTTTTGCCAGAGGCGAGGCACTTGTCCACCTGCAAAGGCAGAAGCTGAAAAATCTCTTGGTGGGAGAAAGTATTGGGAAAGAGGTGGAAAGAGTCTGGTGAAGGAAGACTTTGTGGTAAAAGTATTATTTTTTTACAAGCAGGAGGAGCTGACAAATCCATCCCGTCTGTGCTTTTTGTGCAGCATTATAAAATTAGAAAGTTGTTTTTAATGAACATGAAACTGCTGAAGAACAGAAACTGAAGTGCTGGAAATAGTGCTGGGCTCTTTGAAGCCACAAAGAGGAGACTGTTCTGCTGGGAGATGCCAGGCCTGGGAACATGAGTTTCCTTTGTCTGTGCATCATTATGCAGCAGCTGGTGTGCACTGAGCACGACTCCCAGATTTGCTTGTGCTGCTAACTCAGGACAAAGAAGAGTCAGTGGCTGCCTGGGAGTGGTGGCCAAGAGAATTCTAAATCCTTCAGCCCACCTGGCTCAATGGGGCAATGGTCTTCTAGGGATACACGTGGTAGGGTAAAGAACCAGTCTGCGAGCAAAATTTGCTCAAATTATCTGAGATAATTGTTTCTGTTTTGTTTTATGAGGGCTAAAGAAATCCCAGTTCTTTCTTTTAGGAGATACAGCTTAGTCTCCAATGTCCCTGTCACTAGTGCCAGTGGATTTTGCACTGGGGATGGTGGCAGCTGACATGAGCACTCCCGTGGGTTGTCTGTGACTCCTGAAAACAGCATTCCAGTGCCCTGTTTGAGCAGTTTGGCTTAAAATGCAGCTGAGGAAGCAATAGGCACTGATGGGGTTAGTCCTGAACCTAGATGAAATCTCTCTGTGGATAGGCCCCAAGGGCAAATCACGGAATACTTTGACTGGATGCAACTCCCCAAAAGTGTCACCTAATAAGAAAAGGTTTAACTGAGCCCAAACACACGAGACACCTGTAGAAGCCATTTTGTCTGGTGCAAATGCATGTCTTTGGGGAATTTAGACTTCATCCTACATCACTGTCTGATTTCTGGATGGATGGTGCCTCGCCTTGAAACTTGGAGCTATTTTCTTCCACCCGTTGTCCGTGGCTGTGCCTCAGCTTTGCACAGCCCCTGCTCAGCTTTCAGTGTTGAAAGCAAGGAGGGTCATTAATTCCCACCGACCTTCAAAAGAGTCCGAAATGAAACCCTAACAATGTTTTTTAATAAGGGTGCTGGCTCTGAAGGGTTTTGTCTCATGTACCTCATGCCAGATAATGGCACAAGAGATGCTTGTAAATGGGAACTTTATTAAACTTTATTAAAGGCGTCACAGGAGCAAGGGCTGCACCTTTCAGCCTTGCCATGGGAGAAGCACTGCAATAAAGCTTAGTTTTTAAATTAAGCTATGGAAAGCAGGTTTAACCACTCTCAGTGATTTTATCACATGTGTATGCATGGAAACATTTTCTTAACTAATGAACACATGGTGAAGTCGTTAATTGATTGTAGGTACCTGAGAGCCTCAGGCATTGCACTGATTAATTGCCTGCTCAGCTCTTAGTCTGTGAATGGCTGTAGGAATTAATGCCCCGTGGAGTCAAGCCTGAGGACAGACAACCACAAAACAAGAGGGTTAGGCACAGTTTCACCAAGGAACAGTAGCCAAGATCTGGGGGAAAAACCTGCCAAGATCATCAACTGAAGTAAGTAACTCAAGAAGGAGCGGGGCAAGTTTCCAGAGCTGCAGAGTATGAGGTAAAGCCATTAACGGGATTTTTGGTTTTAAGATAATGAGAGATTGGTTAGTGATTGGGATTTCCTGGACTCCTGAGGCTTAGGAAATACTAGAAACATGGATGTGGAAGGCTGGCCTTGGGGAAGTGGGCTCAGGGGCTTCTCTGTGCCAGCAACCAGCCTCCCCTGGCCCAGTGCCCTGCAGAAGGAGGTGCCTGGCAGGATCTGCATCGTGTTGGTGTTCCCAAAGCCAAGGGAAGGATGAGCTGCCCCACTTGGCCTGGCACTTGACAGCCATGGGGCAGCAGCTGGTGGTCTGTACCCAGAGGAGGATGGAGTTACCTCCAAGGCAGGGGGTCTTTCAGATATTTTTATTACATTCCTCCTTCTTCCAGTTGTTTGGATGAAGGACTTTGTGCTTTTTAGGGACAAACTTATAAAACCCAGACAGTGACCACAAGAGCACAATGAGGTGTCTGCTTACAAATTGAATCTCTTGGAGGTTTAAAGCCAAACTCTGCCCTTGCATTTGGAGAAGTCATAGAGATTTTTTTTTCATTGTAAGGGTTTTCTGACAGTGTTGTGGTGAAAAGAAAGATTGCATAAAAGTGAATTGACCACTGACTGTGGGTTTTAAGTCCAGGCAGAAATGGCCAGTGTGTGCTGGCACCCTGCTGAACAGCCAGCAGGAGCTTGGATGATGATGGATTAGCCATTTTACTGAGCTTCTTACTTGTCTGTGCCCTTAGGTTCCTCCTGTGTATCTGCATTCTGGGGGCTGGAGCTGACCCTCTCAGATTCCACCAGACATCTGCCATTGTGCCGCCCTTAGGAGCATGGTGGCCCCTGAGTCTGGGAGCCAACATGTTTGTCATGACCACTAGGAGAGGGAAGAGAGCCCCCAAAATCCTCTGATTGCTCTCTGCTTGTTATTTTTCTAAAAATATGCATGAAATACAAATAGTGTAAGTTAACAAAGACCATCAGCCTAAATGAAGCGATTTATCTTCAGGTGGGCCTGCAAGATGGAGTTGGACTTTTCCTAGAGCACCTTGTTGCAATTAGCTCGTGTCAAACCTGGTACACACATGTACCATTGCCTCTGGCTGCACAAGGGTTAATGTGATTCATAGGATGTCTCATGCCTTTACTTTTCCGTAAGTAAATGATCATTGTAAATCTCTTGGCATACTTTGCAGCAATCACCAACAGACCAAATAAACATTATTAAAATAACTAGCTTTTCAGAAAAGAGTTAAACCACATGACACACCACAAGCTGTGTCTTCACAAACACCACAGCATCTGAACTGCAAAAGTAATGCTCAAACCCCACCTGTAATGGAACAAGTTACTTTTATGCCTATAGATTTCTTTCTTTGACTGCCTGAGGAGTTTGCTTCATCTTGGCATTTTTCAGTGTTAACCAAGGCTCCATGACTGATGGGAGTTTCAGTTACTAGAAAGGGATACTCAAATACTTAAATGTTTGTATGCATTAGCCCTTGTTAAATTAAAACTGTTTTAATCATGGGTTTGTTGCAAGAATCTTAATTCCTGTCTTGACTTAATGTAATCCTGTACCATAATACTTTAATGCTGAGAAAGCCTCTGCCTGTCCATTTTCCACCACCCTTTCCTGTAGGAGGCATGCCCGCCTTACTGGCATATCCTACTTGGTGTGGAAAAGACTGGATGATTAGCATGCACGTGAAAATCAATCATCAGTAAGGTTAAAACCAGCAAATTCTTCCCAACTGCAGTGATTCTGCTGAAGCAGGAGAGAAGAAACGGGAAGGAATGGTGTAGGATGGGAGCTGTTACCCTAAGGCAGTGGAGGGCAACATTAGTGGCTACATTATCCATTAGGTACATGGTAGAAAGTCAGCAGCAGTGAGTATTGCAGCCTGGAGGGAACTGGAGATTCAGGCCTGGAGACTAGTCCCTTATGGTTTGGGTCCAGATCCATCCAAAACTCTGGAGATTAAAAAAAATTAAGGACTGAAGAAATGATGCTCACCTAGTTTTGGACAGAGTGTGAAACTTGAGTGATTCACAGGGGGTTAGTTAGTTGTTTTTTTTTTTTTTTTAAAGCCATGAAGTGTTGAATTCCTGTTTTGAGGAAAAATTGACTAAACTTTGACCTTCATAGCCTTGCCAGTCCGAGTTTCCCACATTCACACACATGCTTTTCCTAGAAGAAGTCATCCAGAGGAACAACGTGCCTTTTGTTAGGAGCAGCCAGCTGAGTTAAATAATGCTGCTTTCAGACCCCTCCATGGCATGGAAAGAGCTCAGTGCCCTTTTGGTTTCTCACATTATCTCAAGTTAGGCTGGGCTTTGCAGGCTGCGAGCTGACAGACAGGAGGTCTCAGGCCCTCTGAAAAGGTGTGTTTGTTTTCTGAAGCATGCACTGGGTAGGTCTCAGCTGAAAGCCCAGGGAGATGCTGCCCTGCAAAGCCAGGGCCTCCAAAGGCTGGCTGGGGTGGAGCTGCTGCGTGGGATGAGGAGACGCCAAGTCTGGAGCCTGACACCTACTCAGAGCCACTCTCCACAGCACTTGAGAGGAACAGAGATGGAAAAGAGCTTTTTAGGGTCTCTTCTGCCTCAGTCTGTGCCTGGGCACACTTATTCTTGACCATTTGTTTTTCTTAGTGTCAGCCTGGTTTTGACTTGTTTTCTGCCTCTTTCTAGCCAGCCCCTCGCATCTACTTCTGCTCTCGTTTATTTTAGAAAAGTAACTTCTCTCCTAGTTTCCCTCTTCATTTTTGGTGATGGTGGTGAAAGGAAGGATCTTTTCTGTTTTTGTTTTTACAGAGAATCACCACTGCTTCCTTTTTTTTTTTTCACCCTGCAAATGAGGCACGCTAATGAGGGCACACACCAGTGCTCGAGAAGTAGGAAGCCTTTAAACTCCCCCGTGCGCTGGCTCCAATTTGTGTAACGGATTTTGGGGCAGGTGTGCTGTGGGGAGGGTGCAAGCAACGCCTCCGAAGACTCATGTGACAGTTCTCTGCAAGGGTGATACTTAGGTGTCAATGAAGAGACCTGCTGCAGATGCTTGGTGTACATTGTAGTGTCTTGCTTTAGCAAACCGCTTGTGCAGAGTGGCTAAATCTTTTAACCGAACCATCTGGATGAGGCTGAGAAGGGAGTGCAGGGTCTCGCGGAGGGGACTTGCAGGTGCCAGTGAGTGAGATTTAACTTGTGTTAAGTGACTGTCAATCCTGAGACACCCCTTAGGAACTGCACGAAACAGGAAGGATGATTACAAAAAGATAAAGGCTAACGGGCTGTGAGCTGCTTTTGAGCAAACACCAGTATCTTTCAGCTGCTTTGTAAATCATTCAGATGCATTTATGGAAATGTTTTGCTTCTGTTTTATGATTCCAAGTGTTGGAATAACATTCTAAGATTCTAATTTTAAATTCTATTTTGGCCCTTGTCTGTATCTAGTCCTAACTGAATGATTTTCTGTGATATGTATATGGATAAAATCCCATGGTTGATGAATTAAAAAGCAGAGGAGAAAAGACACTCTATGTTTTCACTGCATTATAAACTCCTTAATGATTTCAGAGCTTTAATACCATGTGAGTAAAGCTTTAATAAAATAATTCCCACTTCTCTACACCCAGTGCACAAGCAGCATTATTGCTAGCCCATGTTTAGGTATGGATCCTGCAGTTATGGGCTTGGCGCCTGAGTGCTGGGGTGTGGGGCTTCTGCTGTGTTAATCCAGATCTTGTGTATTTTAGGACCTTCTGCTTCCAATCTGTCCTGCCTGCAAAAAACCAGACCTTACAGGCTCCTTGATCTTGTAGTACTATTTACAGCAAAGAGAGGAGTGATTTGAGGGGATGATGATATATTTTTTTTCTGAGCTGGTGCTAAAGGAGAGGAGAGTTTTGAGGTCTTAAATGCACTATAACATAGAGGAAAATCTGCTGTTTTGCAGGCATGGAGACCTCCTTGAGTGCAATTGAGGGGTCTTAAAAATGTAAGAATGAGGCAGAATAAGGCAACTTCTTAAAATTTTTTTTCAGTGGCACTTCCAGTGACTGCTCTCACTTCACTGCTCCATCAGTCCGTGCCTGTTCAGTGCTCAGCTACAACCTTTGCAGCAAATTTTTGAAATCACAGCAGGAGCAGGAAACAATCTCTGTCCTCTTCAAATGGGAAGATAACAGCAGAGGAGAAGTCAGAGATGACACGGGGAGCAGCTGCAGCATGGCAGACCCATGTGTTCCAGGTCAGCATGGCCCTGGGCGAGCATGGGCTCCACTGTTTGCTCTTCCTAATATGATTGCTGCCCTCAGATACCAAGCTGACAGCCAGTTTAGAACATCTCCTCACTAGGGACTTGCTTGCCAATCTGTGCCTGCCTGATCAGCCTTTGTCCCATGAAATCTGTCCTTAAACATAAATATGGTCCTTCTCCAGGGTCTTAATTGTAAATGTATTGATGAATGTGAGGTCCCTTTTCCTCTCATATCTGGCTCACGCTCTGGGAACTGTGCCACACTGAAAGTGGGTCATGTCAGAAAACTGAGGGAGTGAGGAGGACTGTGGCAGCTGTATCACTACTCTAATGTTGCTGTTTTGGTCACATTATACGACTTCTTTCTAAAGAGATGCAGTGAGGTACTCAGTCATCAGTATAGCAGAGGAGGACAGAGTTTCAGTGTTCCCGGTTCACCCTCATGAGGCATGCGAAGGGAGCTGGAGAGAGCAGTGAGTGATGGAGACCTGCAGAGCAGTTTCAGATAATTCTGATACAAAAAATACATGGTCATTTTGGAGCATCAAAATTGTCCCACATTTTCTGCTGCTGAACGCAATACTCAAGGGGAGCATCCTTGCTTCTAACAAAATCTTTTCTTTAAAAACCTCAAACTTATTTATAATGACCAACTTGGAAACCAAAGTAGGTGACCTTGCACATGTTGAACCAATCCAAGCTGAAATGCAGATGTTGGTGCAGATGGCATGGTGCATGATTTAGTCATGACGGCAGCAAAAATATGTGAGACACCATTCTTTATATCACCCTTCAGTATAACACATTTTCCTAACCATGAATGTTATTTGTGGACTTTTTCCAGACCACAGTCTGCATATAATATTGTCATCTGGCCAGAGTAGTTCAAATAAAACATTCATTTAATGATTTGAACCGAAAAGGCTGTTACTAAGAATGGGCTTTGTATCAAGTCCTAATATAAAAAGAACTTCTTTTTCTTCATATTTGTGAGATGTGTTTAGTTTATTGGTGCTGAGTGAATATTTCTACCCTCAGTAAGAGGTTCCAGGGACCAGTAAATTTTAGCTTGTGCTAGAATGAACTTGTATGTATTTAAAAAGAAAGAAAGCTCCTGCAATTCGTATGCAGGCAACATAGATGTTGTATTCAAGTCCCCATGCCACTGTTCCATGAGGTTAACAAGCCTCAATTCGTTCTGAGCACGTGCCTGGGAAGTTTATTTGATGCCTGTTGCTGATGAGGAGGCTTAAGCACAAGAGCTGAAGGGCTGAAGCCTGAGGCTCACCCCTCATGGCTCTGATGTGGTGCTGACTTTGGCAGCTGAGCTCCATCTCTGAGCCTGCCCATCCTCAGCCAGGGTGGGTTTGTGCTGCTTGGTGCTCACAGCGGGGCTTGGCCAGGACATGGCAGTACCTCACTGTTGCTCTGCAAGCCCAGTGTGCCTCCCCTGACCACGCACTTGGGTTTTCACTGGGGGTAATTTTACTGCTGTGCCTGTGCCTGGCAAATCTTTCTGGCTGCTTCATCTGCTTTTCTCACCTCCATCCTGATGGCGCCTGCTTTGGTGCTCAAGTCGAGCCAGTTCAGAAAGCTGAGCAGGTTGAAATTGAGGAATTTGTCCTTTTTTCTCCTGCTTGCTCTCTCTCCTTATGTTTCTTTTGGAGCTGAGGGAACTCTGGTGCCAGATTACGCCCAGCAGGTAGGGATCCACAGCCTCAGGCAACCAGGGTCTGGGTCTAGTTTCCAGCCCTATCTGGATTTGCACAGCTCAGCCTGTGCAAAGAAAAACTGTATGTGATGGGTGGAAAACCCAAGGTCAATATCTGAGATTTGTTTCTTTTACATTTCCAACTCTCAGTAAATTTGCTGCAATGAGGTTTTTCTTGACTAGGATCACACTACAAGTGTAGTAGTAGATCTGTGTTCTGATACACAGAATTTTTCTGCATGCAGTCACACCAGATATTCAGACTAATGATGTTGTGAATAATGTTAAAGTATCTGTTTTTTAAAAATAGACTTTCATTTTCATATCCCTGTCCTGTCAAAAGGTGGAGAATAGATGGTAATGAAAATGAAGTTATTCAAATTTCATCATTTTGTCCTTGTCTTTGAAAAAAACCCATCATCACCTTCATGCGGAAGAATGTTGTATCTCTTCTGCAATCTTCCCACATATACTTATTTCCCAGAAAACACAGTTGACTTTAAAACATTTTATTCAGTGACAGTGCTCTTCACATTGACACAGCAATCTCAAAACCAAAACCACTTCTGAATTAGGCAATTTGTTACCTGTTTATTTTGATGGTGTCAAGCCTGTCTCCTAGAAGAGGAAATCCCTCAGCTGAACAGTTTGATTTGCAAGCAATTTTTTTGTAGGGGAATTTGCTTGCTACAAATTGTTGTAAACAATCCCACATGCCTGACTGAGACATCACCTGCATTTGCTCTGATTGAAATCTCATCTGCTTGGACTTTCTGGTTTATTTATTTATTTTTTAAATTTTTTTGCCCCCAAGTTAAATAATAATCCTAAATGACTATGTAGGGTTACTAACTGGCTAGTGGGTATGAACACATTACATACAGAAACAGAATTAGACCAAAATCTGCATTACAAGAGGTAATTAAAATCACTACTGCTGATGTGACTAATGCTATTAAAGCACTAGTGATAGGTCAGACCCTGCTCCAACTGGCAGCTCTATTCATTTGCTGAAACAGGGCCTTTCCATCAAAACTGATGAGTGCTAAAGTGCCTTATTAAACTGTGAGAAGAGATGAAAAATACCTTAACACGCTTTCAGAGGGGATGAGTGACACACAAAGCTGGTGCCTGCGTTGCAATGGGAGCAGTCACTGGTGCTGTTAGCCAGACAAAGCCATGTTACTCTTAAGAATTCCACTAATTAAAAATAAATGCATATTAGGAAGCTCTGCAAATCCCAGGAACATGAAAGAGGAGTGTTTGCTGAAGTTTTGAGCAGTGAAATAACGCTGCAAGTCCTGGTGAGACAGGGAAAAGCACAGTTGCTGCTTTGATTTCCCTGGGGTAGTGATGGGCATTAAAGCAGGTGAGAGATGTATGGCCTGGGGAAAATTTTGCCCTGAATTTTTATAATTTAGAAAGACGCTGTCAGGTCAAATATGCTCTACAATGAAATGTTAAAGCCAAACCCTTTCCTTCTGAATTGAAAATCTAAAAAAAAATGTTCACTCATTTCTTCTCCCTTTCTCTCAAAATCTACTGAAGTACCTCTTCCCCTCCACTTTTGACAGACTCCATCTACAGTGCTTCATCCAGCTCTGGGCCCCAGTGTTGCCCTGATTTCTTCAGCCTTCTGATGTGTTTCACAGTTCTAATGTTTTCATAGTTCTCAGTTTCTTTCTCACACACAGGTGTTATAAATAGAAGCAATGTTTTTGTTAGATGAGGTTATTTTACATTCCTTCTCTTGGAGTAAGGGACAACTGATGGACAGTTGTCTTGACCAATGGGATGGGGGAAGTGTCAACCTTCTCCTCTAACCCCTGGTCTGTGTAGAAATACTATAAATATGGAGTCAGATGTTTTAATAAATAGTTTTTATGTCTTCTCACCAGACAGTGTGTATGTGTGTGTGATTGTGTGTCCAACAACGACACCCCAGAACAGTAAGGACATAGATCTGTGGGAGTCCAGAGGATGGACATAAAGGTGGTCAGAGGGCTGGAGCACTTCTCCTGTGAAGACAGCCTGAGAGAGCTGGGGTTGTTCAGCCTGGAGAAGAGAAGGCTCCAGCGAGACCTTACAGCACCTTCCAGTACCTAAAGGGGGTTCAGGAGAGTTGGAGAGGGACTTTTTACAAGGATGTGTAGCAATAGGACAAGGGGGAATGGCCTTAAACTGAAAGAGGGCAGATTTAGAACTTCCACCCACTCCCACCCAACTTCAGGGCCAGGCCTGGCCCTGGACATGGCTGTATCCCACAGGCCCAAGGAACAAGAACTGAAACACAACAGACATGTCCTGAAACAAAGAATAAAAGCAAACACTGCAGAAAGATAACTGTAAAGGATGTAACTGTAATGAAAGGTAACTGTAAATTATACTTACACATAAAGTATAATTTAGAGGCATAATCAAACAAAAGATTAAAAATTGGATTTATCATAGTTTTTCCCTTAAACAGCACTAATATTTTTTATCATAAAGATAACAGTATTTTACTACATGTAAATCTGAGGTGAGAAGGTTTATCCACACGAGTCATGTAGAAAGTGTACAGTGCATTTGCAAATTAACTGCAAAAAAACCCGCTTCTTTTTTTCAGGACTGCTAGCAGTAAAGGCAGACTTGCTAAAGGAATTTCCATGTAAACAGACATTTAGTAAGAGCCTTATTAATAGATCAATTCTTTATTGCATTTAGTATTTCATCATATGTTTACAGGACCAATATATTTTTATTTTGAAGCGCACATTCCCTTAGTAGTAGCATCTGTGTGTATGTGCATACACGTGCATTTGTCCCAACCAGGGATAACCTTCTCAACCTTCTCCTCCCAATTCCCTTTGCTCCAAACAGGAACTGCATCTTCAATCTCTTTGTTTTCACATATATAATTATCATAACAATGCTATCAAGACTTTGAAAAATGTCTTCCGTCCCCTCTTCTCATAAAGAGTGTGCAAGCTGACCAGACTTTGAAACTGAGCCTAAACAGGGGATATTTTTGATGCTCTGGTAAAGATTTTTGCTGCAGGACTGGTGGAGTAAAGAATGACCACCATAAGCTAGACCCTTTAAAAAATCAATGGTTGTATTTAATGAGACCAAATTAATCTGCCTCCTCCCTTCCAAAGATACTGCTCAAGGTGCAGCTTGATCAACTGCAGAGAGAGAAATATTTAAGAGAAATACTAAAAGAATTGCAAATCCTCCTTCAGATTTTTATAAGCACTCTTCCTGAATGTTCTTCTACTCAGTTACTCTCTAATTAATATCAGCAGAGTATCAGTGATGATGCATATCCCCCACACCTGCTTAATTAAATTATACATTCAATTCATTCCACTGTTCCTAAAGAACTACAAAATATCTCTTCTTCAGTAGATAAAGAGGAATTATCACCTCATGGGACAAGCCAAATAGCAACTGATTGAATTATAAAATAAATCTTTACAATTAACTTGGATATTAAATACATTCTTACACAGATAGCTTGCTAAAATACTTTTTCTTCTTCCTTTATAAAATATAACTTATTTTTTCATGCCTAAATCTCTCCTCCAGTTCCACCTTCAAATGACCCAAGAAAAACAGACCATCAATGAACATGCTCTAGCAATGCACTAGTAACCTATTTGGCTCCTGATTGCAGAGTCACCCCCATGAGCCAAGGCCATCCCAGGGATTCTGTGTCACAGTGCAGTGGGTGCAGCAGCATTGGCTGTGCAAAGGAGACACGGCAGGAATTCCCTCCTTGGAAATGCTGCCTCTTGAGTTCTTAAGAGTGTTTTGACCCTTTCCCCTTACTTTTCATAGGCAGAACTGAGCCGATCTATTTTTGTGCTGTACTACTTCTTAACAGCCACTTTCTCTAGATCTGACAACTCGGAGCACCGTGCCTGATCAGACAATGACTGTTTACATGAGACAGTCAGTGCTTCCAAACTGCTCCATTGTTCCCAGAGTCGGGGTGAAGCCCTGATGCCCATCAAGACAAGAAAGCAACAGGAGAGGAAGGAAGGATTTCCTGCCTGGCAAGAGCAGTCCTGTTTAAATCAGATGGAGTTAACCACCCATTCAAACATACGCACGCAAAACACTGACACAAGATTGCCTGGCTCTGCCTTGCACAGGATTACCAAATCCCAGTGAACCATGTTTAATGAAACAGGGTGAGATGATTCCATAGTGCTGGCAACACAGCAGGCAGAGGAATGATCACAGACTGTCCTTTGTTTGCTTGCCCCTCTGGAAAAACATTAATTCTGTTGCCATCCTCTGCTCCGATGAAGCTCTTTGAATGTGCTAAGTTGCTTGAGAGATTCTGGGGGAAAATTTACAGCCTGGCCACCATGTACATTATGGTTGCTTGGCTGATTAGAGAAGGGTATGTATTTCATTAATAACTGTGTTTATCCTCAGCTTTAGGGTTTGTACCTCCAGCAGGAGCCTGGTGACATCCGTGATGCTTAGGCACTTGACAACATGGTAGATGTGAATATCTGCTGCAAAATCTGAGGGATCTCTTTGGTATCCATGGCAATAAAAGACCGACCTGCTGGCAGCGTCCTCTGCAGCCTAAGGAGCAGAATGAGAGACAAGACACAATTACCTTCTCAAATTGGCTTGCCTCCCACAAGACAGGATTCCTCATATTGCTGTCACCATGCAAGTAAAGGTTTGGGAAAGCAACAGAGGGAGAAAACACTGAGAGCAGGTAGGGCACAGAGCTACTTTCAGCAACACAAACGAGAGTGTTTCCAGAGATTTCTATCCACGTCCTCTTTCTGATGTGCCAGAACTCCATTTTGATCAAGGTACCAGTGATCCCATGAGGCATCCCCACAACTGGTTTGCTGAGGACAGCTACAGATTCACACTGGAAATGAAGATACCTTTCCTAAAATGACTACCATGAACCCACAGCCCTTTCAGCTCAACAAGTCCAATGATTCCAGCTGTGCTCTTTGTATTTCTTCTTTGACATGGCTGCAGATAACACGGAAATGTATTCTTCTGCCAATATTAACCTGACACGTTTTTCTTCACAGCTTAACTCACACTTAAAAGTCAAACTAGATGCATGTTACAAACCCCATCTCCCTCATGTCCAGTTAGCAGGTGTGGGATTTATTTTTTCTCTGCTTTTTACATGAAATTTTGCTCTATACTATTCCTTTAATGCTACGTAAACTCTCACTTTTAAAATTAGTTTTAAAAAAAGCTGCAACAGAGGATTCCCTTCTCCTTCCCCCACACCAGTTACAGGAAGGCTTTGTCTAATTCTGTACTTTCACATATATAGAGATGCATTTCAGTAACAGCATTGTGTGCATTTTCCATACCCACTGAACTAGGCCATTATAAGATCTCTTACACAGCAGGATATAGTCAAAGATTTTTTTTTTCTTTTTTGAATTCCTATCAAAAGTAAAGGGACTTTTTGTAATTATAATCTTTCAGAATGGATTCTCTTTTCATGAATAACACAGCTCTGATGTACAAACCTGCAGCCACAACTCATGGTGTCTGTGCAATTGTATCTTTCAACCCTTTACTGCTTAAAATTATCTACTGAGGGCCAACCCCCTTTCAGATTTCTCTCATTCTCCTCTAGGTGAAGTTCTGTCTCCAAACAGAAACAGAAAAGACACTGTTGATATTTGTGGCTATACCAGCTTTTTGCTGCAGGTACTGGTCCTCAGTGGATGTGGAACCTGGAAGACAACCTGGGACAAAATTTCCTTTTGCCCCTTGTGCCCTAACACTTTAAAGGGAAATTAGGTAGTAGAACTAAACCCAGGCATTTGCCTCAGACACTCCAAAGAATTTATGTCTCTAACACAAGGGGGGGTATCTGAGTCAATTTTTTGGCCGTTTGGAAGACAAATTAAGTCCAGCACCTTTTGTTTTTTATCTCTTTTCTTAGGCCTACACACATTGGAACCATATATTGGGCGATAACAAAGGCACCACATCTCTATTATGATTACATGGTGACACACTATATAAGGGTATAGTGCACATCCTGCAGCAAAGGATGGCATCAGCTGCTCCCTTTGCATGCACAGGATGCTCTGAACTTGCTGGCTATAAGGGATGTCTGCAGGATCCACAAGCCAGTCTCCTCCCTGACACAACTCAGGAGCTACAGCTTTTTGCCAGTACATTAATAACAATAATAGTAAAAAAAGATGGGTGAAAACTTGGACATGACCCAACAATGTTCACTTGCAGCCCAGAATGCAAATTGTACCCTGGCTTGCCTTCATCAAAAGCACAGCCAGCAGGGCGAGCGAGGTAATTCTGCCCCTCTACTCCACTCCAGTAAGACTCCTCCTGGAGTGCTGTGTACAGCACCGTGGTCCTCAGCACAGGAAAGACATGGACCTGTTGGAGTGGGTCCAGAGGAGGGCCACAAAAATCGTCAGCAGCTTGGAGCACCTCTGCTATGAAGACAGGCTGAGAGAGTTGGGGTTGTTCAGCCTGGAAAGTTCAGAGAGACCTTATTGAGGCCTTACAATAAAGGGGGCTCATAAGGACATAGTGAGAGCTTTTACTGGGGCCTGTAATGACAGGATAAGGTGTAGCAGTTTTAAGCTGGAAGAGGGTAGATTTAGACTGGAGATACGGAAGAAATTTTTACAATGAGAGTGATGATGCACTGGCACAGGTCATCCAGAGAAGTTGTGTTTGCTGTTGAGTTGAATGGGGCTTTGAACAATGTGATCTAGTGAAAGACATCCCTGCTCATGGCAGGAGGGTTGGAATAGATGATATTTAAAGGTCCCTTGCAACTCAAACCATTCTATGATTTTATGATATTACCTAAACCTCAGTGCATGGGCAGCTCACTGCAATAAAAGCCTAATTTAGATTTATGCTGAATGAAAGCAAACAGTACTAGGCACAAACCAAACACACTTACCTATCTGCCTGGTCTCCCAAAGATCCTATGAATATGGCGAAAGCATTCACTTGAGTGTTGGTGGTCAAGACCGTAGCAAACCTCGATGGCTGAATTCCGTAACGCTCAAGATTCGCGTCACTTAAGACGATAACAAAATACTCGTCAGCCTCCTCCTTGGTGATTTCCTGAATAGCATGTTCTGTCCCTTCCAAGGTATGATCTCCACTCATGCAGAACTGAGCGTGGGCATGCATGGTCTGTGTGCACAGCATAACCATGTGGAAACACGTAAGATGACTTTAGGAACAAGCATTCATTTCAGCTAGCACACGTGGGAGTAAATATTCAGTACTGCTGTATTAGGGGATCCATCAGAAATGCAGTGCTCCAGATACAAAAGAAGATGCAGCTCTTTATACATGTCATATTTTGAGACAGGCAGCGCTTCTTAAAAACACAGTTGGTCAAACAATCAAAACCCACACAGGGACCTAATTAGACTGGGCCTTAGGGAAGGTAAAATACTTCGGTCAGCTGCAGTTTGAATAGATACATTCCTATGTATTTTAGGAAGAAAATAGGGCTTAGTTTCCTAATGCTATGAACAGCTCCTGCATGTTCATAATTTGCATTGGACTCCCAAATCCTATTACTGTCTTAGTTATTATCAAATATCTGATTCCTGACAGTGGCAGTCACCTTTAAAAATGATAAAATATTTTCTTTGAGCTGTTACAAAATAAATACACCATATTCATTGATGAAGCTGTTACCTATGTAGAAGGCCAGGAATTTTAGATGCTATTAAATCAGGTTCTTCTAATCAAAGGAGCTATTCTAAAAACAGTTTTTGAAGGAAGCTCAAATATATCCTTCTAGCCTATCAAGCTGCCAACCAGGTAAATCCTACAATACACTCAATTTTTCTTTATCCTACTACAGAAAAATTTTGGTGAATACACTCACCTCGCCACTGTGATTTAACATGTTTCCAATTTAGCACTGACACATTTTCCCAATGCTACTGTGATGTGTAACTTCTTGAAGGTACCAGGCTAAATCACTGACCTGGGATCCCTCTACAGTTTTGAATGAGTCACCTATGCACTAATAATATCATACGATCTGGGTAGAGCTATCTATATCACTGGATAATCTTTGGAACTTTCCCTATCCTTTGACAGGTAGTAAAAATGACACATTTAGGGTGCAGCAGTCCAGAACAAGGCATACTCAGCTTCTACTATTCTGGCACAATTGGTTTTCTGCCATGTCTCTGAAAGGTCCTGTTTCAATTTTATACAAATACACAGATTTTTACTTTCTCGTCTTTCTTTTATTTTACTATGCTCATGTTTTGCATTCTGTGACTTGCCTACAATTTTATCTTTGCAGTCATAAAATCCTAATTACCAGCATCACTTATCCGAAGGATTTACCTTAAGAATCTCTAATCTTTCCTTATTGTTCTTGGGAACTTTGTCACTCCCAACCAAGCTGATGTTGAAGCCATCTCCTGAATGTCCAACAATGTCGTACTACAAGAAAGAAACATCATCAGTCACCTGTTAGTCACAAATGGCCCTTGGCTCACAATGACTTAAGACACATCAAAGGCAATTTGCAATTTTCAACGAAAGACCCCAAGAACTGTTCCCTGTTTCTGTGTATGAACTGCTTAAGGGAAGCACTTGCAATTTCTCACTGGCACAAAAACATAGGGAAGAATTGCTAAATAATGAAATTAAGGAACCTGGTCCTTAACATTTCCATGGTCTGTTTTTCACACCATAACACCAACTGTAGGGTGGTGATGTGTAAGATCAAGACCTTGCCCTCTCACATTGTCCATGTATTTCTTTTAAAGCAGCAATTTTCATCCTCTCAAGTCTGACAAACAAGAAGCACATTGTTTGAGAGTAGCTCCTATGTTTGATGAATCTTTTTGGTGGCCTCATTCTGCTCTGGAAAAAAAAAAAGTATTAGAAGTCCCCTTTCTTGAAAATCAGCACTCCTTATTTTTGTGTATAACAGATCAAAGCCATTGCTGAAAGTATGTAGAGAAGAGAATTCCAAGAGCCCCTGTATGTTTTCAAAGGAGATGATGTGCACATCATTATCCTGTGAGATTCTGCAAAACTGACATGTAGAACTGCAATAGTTCAAATATCCTGTTGAACAAATAACACAATATTGTGAAGGCTTCTGTTTAATGTGAGAGCTTCATTGTTGTTACATGAAAACCAAGACATGCTGAGTTATGGCAAGGTCCTGACCTGCCCTTTGTGTTGTGGATGTGGCAGTCACCCCAGGGAGAATTCATGAGCAGGACAAAAATGGATTTAAGAGCTGTCTACACCAAGCAAGAGAGCACAGTCTACAGAATCTCAGCCCAGAGAGACCTGAGCATGAACATGCCTGTATTTCCCCCTGCCTAGCTGGCACAAGACTGCCTTCACTTGACAGGGAGCCCTGATGCGGTATTTTACCTTTCTGTTTTCTCTTTTTCAAGTACTGCTACAGGTTCCTGCTGGGCTCACCATCCCTAATTCCCACATAATCATTTGGTAAAAGGGAGGTCTATTCATCAAAGTTTTCCTGTCTTTTCTTTCCTATTGAAAGACACTTTATTTGGTGTAAATCAGGTCCTAGAGAGAGGAGAAATGGCAGTCTTTACAGACAAAGCTCTTTTTGTTTCCACATCCCTAATTTGCTTAAAAATATATCAAAAGAAAGCTAGAGCAGCTGGAACAACACTTTTAAAGGTGACACCCTGCTCTGTAAAAGAGCAAACATGCCACATATTGTAGATTATTTCACCCAAGGTCAGATTATTTTATGACAGCCCCACATAAAGATTTCCTTCCCCTAGGAAATCTTTATATAATCCAGTCCTCACACAATCCCATTTCTTTCTGCTCTGTTGGCTTTTACCATTTCTGCTCTCCTCAGCTCTCAACTGCCTACTATTTGCTACCTAGCCTCATGTATAGCTTTCAGTTTGCCACACGCTCTCTTCAACACCTATTTCTTATCACCAAAAATGCTTCAGACTCTCTCTTTCTTGATGGACATGAAGATATGGCAAGTGAAAATACACAAATTTTGAGAATAATGTTGAGGTTACATTCAGTATACTTCCTAAATAAAAGAGGAATATATCCTGCTTAATAAAACCTGAACCATGCACAGGGAATGTGTGTGTGAGTATTGTTTCAAAAATTAGAGACTATTCAAATCAGAGGGACTAAATAAAGCAGAGGTTTAATGGAGCAGAAAATATACAGTGCTCATGGTTCTTATGCAATGTCAGAAATGCCCACACATCTTCAGGGTAGGTTCTTAATTATGAAACCTTGCACATCCTCTGCTGAGCAGTTTTACATTCAGTATCACTTTTAAATCAACAACCTAACTATGTAAAGCAAAATGCTGCCATTCTCTTGTGCAAAAAGGCTGATCCCTTCGTAGAAGGCTCCTTCCTGGCTTCCTGGATGTCTCCCACTGGCTGTTCTTGTGTCAGCTCTTCCATACTCAGTTCATGGGAATAGGCCAAACTTCGCTGTATGGGAATATCATTGTGGATCTTGACACACACCAGTAACAGACCAAACTTTCATCTCAAACAGTCTGAGTTTAAACTCAGTGTGACAGCCTGTGTAAGGGGAATTGCTGTATCTCCTAGATAAAACACTAGATGTTGACCCTACAGCAGGGCCCCCTCCACACTCTTGCACAAGGCAGGAACAGACAACCTGGTTACAGGCAAGGTGAGGCTGAAATGATCTGAGCAAACTATTGCAGGCATGGAAAGGCATCCACCTGGGAACATCATGTCCTGTCTGCTCCCTGCTCAGAGAGCTGCTTATTATTCTTTGTGTGTGCCCGTGCATGCACCTGATACGTATGCTTATCTTTAACAGATGTTATCAGTTTCCTTGTTTCTTTGCTGACAGCTTACTATGCTATTTGTGATTTAAAAACATTTGGCGAGGCAGCAGGGAAGAAGTAGCTATTTGATTCACCCTGACTGCTGCATTCTTGATCAAGTAGGGCCTCCTGAAAAACAGAGTGAGATCCTGCTGCACTGTGGAAAAGAGGAGCTGTGGTCAACAGCCTTCGTGCTCTGGTCCTCATGGTCCTCTGATCCCTCTGGAAGCCAAGTCAAGGACCAGGAGAAGCCAAAATGGAATGAGTGTGAGTTTGCTTTTGGGAAGCCCAGCTCCCCAGACTGTGAGGTTGGATGAGTTCACAGCAAGGGAATGCAGCCGCACTGTCTTGGACAGACTTCAATCAACATAAGACTGCAGGCTGGGAGACCCTCCCTGGGAGGGGGGATGGGAGTAGGCTCACAGCAAAGCTCTAGAGGTGACAGAAGGGAGATGTTTGCCCAGGGGAATGTATGGAATCCGTCACAATTTAGGAAAACAGAGTTTGGGAGAAGAGTAAAACTGGAGCAAAGAAGCTCACTCTGAAATGACAAAGAATTAAAGTCTCTCTTTCTCACAGTAGATTATTACCTCCTCCTGATTTGTGTTCTAGTATAAATGAACCCTTAGTGATTTCATATTATCTTGGTGCACTTATTGTAAAGAAAAGGTGCAGAAAGCTCCACAGTTCTGGTCAGCTGGGAACCCCAACACATGCAGGCACATGCAGATTTCATCAAAAGCAGTTTCCTTCCATTGCAGTAGCTAAAGATGAGCACAGAAGAAGGGCCTTTGAAAAGCAAGGATCCAATCTGATGCTATTTTCCCTATAAAATCCCTAAGAAAGATTTATGTGGACAGAGTTACAAGTGAGAGAAAGGCTGTGATACAATCTTACTCGGAACTGACTTTGGTTTTGTTTACAAAATTGCAAGCAAAGGCTCTCAGGACCAATCCAGTGGTAAAATACATTTGCCGTAGTGCAGCTTAATTGAAATAATAGATTATTGTGGTACACAGGAACTTGTTTTCCAATAGCCTCAGGTACACTGAGACAAGGGCTCCTCTATTCAGGGTAGACATCAGGTAAACATGTATCTAGAAATAGCATAATTTTGTTGGTTTCTTTCATCAAGAAGGTTAAAACAATCTCTGTTCCACAGTCACATTTTGCACTGAATGGATGGTTGCTGCTGCCTAAAATGGGTAAAATGGAAGACTTTGTCTTCTGCAGCTGCCAAGCCAAAAGGTTTAGTTTCTGAAGGCATTTAAAAAGCTGAAAGAAGATGTGTGCTGAATGTAAAAGGCAGTGTGAATTAGACTCTGCTGGAGGGCTAGATCTTTATAAATTCGTCTCTTCTTTGGACAACACTGAACATTCTATTTTTTGGAATTTATTTCAACCTTTTGTTCATTATTTAAAAGAAACTATTCTGCCAAACGTGGACCATTTCTTCTTTTCCCAAATTAGCAATGCTGCCTCCACAGTAAATTTTACAAACACAGAATGTTAAAAGAGGCATATAAAATCTTCAATATCCCTTTAATACAGCTATAAATAACAATTCAGGCTTTTCCTACAAGTTACATAATATGCTATTTATTGAGTCACAATATTTTTAAGGCTTCATAAAATTGCTGTTGGATAATTTACTGGACAGGCCTCCTCAATCTGCCATTTTGTGTGCAAATCACAGTAATCGGGGATGATATAAAAACATACAGTTTGTGACAGATATAGTACTACCTCACATAAAAAAGAGAACAAACTGCCCTTCTGTGCATTTTCAAACAATTGGCACCTAAAATGAGATGTTTAGGATGGCCATCCTGTTTTCTCCTTGACAAGGAATGATTCACTACCTGCACTTATGGAAATGGAAGTAGGAAGGATGTCCCACATAAGCATAAAAAGCTGAAAAATACCTTCTGCACTTGCCTGACTTTGATGAAGATAACTTCATTACCTGCTTGGTGCAGTCACATGCCCAATACTCAGCTCTTCTGTATAAGAAGGTGAGAAGAAACTATTTTCTACCTTCACTCAGTGCAGTTAGGATCATCAGACAATAAACATCATCCCTGATACAAAGAGGTACCACCCATGGGGAAAGCTCAGCTGGGTAAGATAAAACAGCCAAGGAAAAGCCCATCTGATTAATTAACAACTGTATTTAGCAGAATAGTAAACCAAGCACCATCAGAAAAGTCATCCTGAGCAAAAGCCAGGAATTGCTTTCCAAAGTTTGCACTGCAGTTAGATAGCTGAAGGGAACTTTACTATGTAAATCTCCTTTGCTCAACAAGCTAGATGATTCCCTTGGCTCAGCACATGTTTTACAAGATACCCCTCAAATTTGCAGCATATGTTGTTGTGCAGATGGGGCTACAACAGGATAACAGCAGGCATATCTGAAGGCCAAAAAAGTCTATTTTTATAAAACCAGGGAAGAAGAGAATAGGAAGAAAGTAAAAAGTGATAAACTGCAGATTTTTAATTGCACACTACACAGTTGTGTGTTCTTTTTCAAATGGTTCCTCTTGTAGACATGAGAAATGTATGCTATTTTTGCAGACATACCAAACCTTCAGTTTTGTCCTAAGAAAAATCAGCAGCATCATGCAAAATGTCAAGAGTTGTACAGAATGGAGTCAGTGATATTTTTAAAAAAATCACTCTCTCCTACTCTCTGAAGCCTGACCCATAGATTTTAAAATCACAGAACTGAAGAGATTTTGCAATGATCTTAACTAGTTCTGCAAAGTGTGCTGGCTGCATGTCTAGTTCTACATGTCATTCCTTTACCATGCACTTGAGGGTTCTGGGTTCTCAGCTTTAGAGCTGCACTGGAAATAAGGACAAGTGGTTATCTACCATTGTGTTACATCCTTCTCCAGTGGTATCACTTTCTAAGCTATTTTCCTCAGCTGTGTGAATCTAACATAATTTATTGTTCAAAATAAGACTAGAATGAACACTTGTCTTCTGGTCACCATTTCTGCTTTAGTCAAGATTTTATCAGCTCCTTGATTTTTATCTCCTCCACACTGAGCAGTTCTTAGTAAGTAACTTGCTTAGTTATTTAGTCCTTCCTTGTATGGGGATCCTTCCACACCCTTTGCAATCTTTGCTGCCCTCTCTTCTTTGTCAGCTCTACAAAAACTTATGTGAGATGGGGGAGCAAAATTGCACACATTACTCCTAATGTGAATGCACTATGGATGTCTATAGCAACGGTCTCATGCATTCTCCTTTCTTCACTCTTCTTTCGTTAATAGTTTAGAACATTCTATTAGCTTTTTTTGACAGCTGGTGAGAATGGAGTGTTCAAAGAAACACACAACATAATTACAAGACATTTTTGTTGGGTAACATAGCTGGGAGTGAGGACTAAGAGAAAGCTGAGACTTTCTCACTGTGTATTTAAAATCAAAATTCTTCTCTTCTACCTGCAGCACTTTACATCTAAAAGCGCTAAACACCACCTACCATTTTATTTCCCAGTCACCATTTATGGCCAGGTCCTTCTCCAGCTTCTTACAGCTGGATTTCCCTTTTAATTTTCTCAAATAACTTCATATAATTAGCAACTTTTGAAACCTCACTATTAACCCCCTTTAACAGATCACTTACAAATATACGGAACAACATAACAGCATGGACTCTGGCACAGATCCCAACGCAGCTCCACCACTAACCCACTAAGAAATGATCACTCAGTCAGTTTCCTACATTTTTAGCAGTAATTTTTTCATCTGAAGGATTTCCCTTTTATCTCCAAAAGCCTCTGGCAAAGGACTTTATCAATTATTTTTGGTCAAGGAGACTCTACCAACCAACCAACCAACCAACCTTGCCTGTCACACACATAGATACCTTACTTTCCTTTACAAAACCATGTTGACTAGACTACAGTATATGGTATTTATCCTTGTGCCCCCTAATTTTCTGTATGGATAATCCTGCATTTTGCCATACTCATGCCTTGTTTACCAAGTTACACAAATCATGCTGCATAATTGCACTGTCACTGTAAATATTTGTCCTTAACTTTTCTATTATCAGTGAGCAGGAGACACATGAACAGCAGAACCAATCCTGATTTCCAATTATTTTTTAAATTACATTTGTGTTCCCACATGGCTTCTCTGGGCTAAAGTAGAAACTTATAGTTACAGCATCTTCCTCCAACAGGATTATACAGCATCACTCTCTAACTAGCCTATTTTATTTATGTTTTCAGAAATGTACGGACTTTGCGAACAAAACCATAGTTTCAAATTTGTTTGAAATTCTACAACATGCTCCATTTAAGAAAGTTTAAGGGCAAGAAAGCATTACTGCCAAAGAAGATGGTAGCACATTCCTTGTTTTCTTAGGAAAAAAAAAATAATGCCTGTCTCCTTTTATAGGTTTTTCTCCTGAAAAAAGATGGGTGCATGATTGTACTTTAGAACACATTCTAAAAGCATGTGCCTGATTTTGTACATGAGATTTTATGGAAGAACAGAAACCTGTAGAATTATGTTGTTGGAGGAACAAGGTGAAGCAGACCTGACTGAGTTGATCAGGACTAAGTTTCTATTAACTTTGTTTAGGAGACTTTACATTTTATTCAGATGTATTTTAATTCTTGTTTGATATGCTCTTCAGCAAAGGTAGTGGACATGTCTGTTCTTCTGTTAAACACAGGGAATGTCCAGAATTAACTGGAGACTGCCATTCCTGTCCTCTTTATGGCTAAAGAAACCGGGTCTAGACCTTGTTTAGGCCTACTGAGACAAAAAGAGTATTACATTTATTTACATTTCATTTGCAGGCTACCATTAAATAACATTCGGAACCTAGCATGTTACAGTACAAGAAATTATTTCTTGCTTTCAGTTAACTAGGAGAGAGAAGGAACAAAGAAGTCTGGTCTCTTCCCATGATCAAATACTGCTGTGTGCATTCTGTGCGGATGGAAGAACTCTGCATATCCTGAAGCTCATATTTACTTGTGTTTTGTAGTCTTAAGTGTTTCTTCTCAAAGAAACAGATAAAACCAGAAAAAAACCCAGCAAATCTCACTAAATCAAAGTCTTAGATTGAATACTCCCCTGCTGAAATGTGTAATGTTTCTTACCCTTTCATTAGAATTATTTTTCAGGTTGCTAGAAATAGATTAATGTCTTTATTTCCCTGTGGGAATGAATAATATTCTTTGGCTAGACTGACTGCTGAAATACTTTTTCCACTGCTGCATACGGCCTGTGGAATAACCAGAGAGCTCCCAGCCCAGCTGCAATTACCTTGAATTTGTGCTCATAATTCTCAAAAGCTTCCATGACCATGCAGACGGCCTCCATGGAGCGCTCCAGCCGCCCATCCACCCCGTTGAAGCGGTACATGCTGCCGGAAACATCCACCACCAGGCGCAGGCGCTTGGGCTTCTGCTGGGGGCTCCCCAGCTGACAAGGAAACACAACAGAACTAAGCCCCGTAGAAGTGGGAAAGCCAAACATCAGGAAAGATAAAACATCCCAGAAAGAGAACCCAATGCACTCTGCAAATCAAGAAAATTTTATCCAGCAAACATTGTTTGGTTTTGTTGGTTTTTTTTTTTTTTTCAAGAACAAAAACCCCAACTATCTTCGTATTTCAAACCAGTTCTTCGACAGACAGCTCATTGTTTTCCCTCAGCTTCAATGACTGGAAACAAAATATCTCAAAAAATTCCCCACGTTTGTCAGGAAAATACTTTTTCTGTTTCAGTTTTGATTCTTAACATTTCATTTCAGTAAAGAAATTCTCAAATTTGCTTTTTCTGCCAAGGTTTAAAATGGAATTGCTGTTCCTTGGCATTCAGTACTAACTGTATATGACTGTAAAAACTTGTCTGAGGTTAATAACATTCCAAAAATATTTGAAATCTTGTTCTGATTAACTGCTAGTTCTATCTTCATTCTAATAATAAAACCATTATTTTTTTCCTGACAACAAATCCCATCTGTTCTAACAATTTTTGGCACAGTACATTCAAGGGAGGTGTTTTATTTAGCATGCAATGAGATGTCTGGATTCAAGTATGAGGCTATTAAAGATGATCTGACAAAAAACCAGTCACAATATAAACAAATAGCTAAAATGTTCCTTTTATCTGTAAAGGATTTGTGTACTTAATTCTTTTAATTATGCTTTTAATAGACTGTGGCATCACTGCCCTCCCAGAAATAGAAGAAGAAAAAGCTCATTAAATCCTNCTTTGTTTTGATATTTGACTAGAAAGGATGCACAACATACTACAGTTTCAATATACTGCAACCATATTGATGGAAAAATATATTCATTGTGCTGCTTTTGAAACTAGAAAAATGTGCTAGATACTGTATCAGTATGGCAGTGGATGATCACAGTGCATCACTACAGTAATTCTTTTCACTGAAAGATGTCACAGGCATATTTACATAAAAAATACATCTGTTATGTCTGTAAATNGGAGGTGTTTTATTTAGCATGCAATGAGATGTCTGGATTCAAGTATGAGGCTATTAAAGATGATCTGACAAAAAACCAGTCACAATATAAACAAATAGCTAAAATGTTCCTTTTATCTGTAAAGGATTTGTGTACTTAATTCTTTTAATTATGCTTTTAATAGACTGTGGCATCACTGCCCTCCCAGAAATAGAAGAAGAAAAAGCTCATTAAATCCTACATTTATTTTGGTCTTTAGGCACACACTTAAAGGTGTCCAGTTTTTTTCCTAATTGAATTATTTTTACAAAGCCTTAAAACTGATACATTGAGTAAACACATTTTGAAACAAATGCAAATTGAGGATTCAATCATTTTTCCCTTACTGATCTTTCACATAAGCAGCGTCAAATTCCATAAATCGAAGCAACATAAGGACCAAATAGCATAAAAAATAATAATAGGGATTTATCACATGTGGATAGCTGACATGCAAAAAGATGCTGTACTGAGCCATTCAAAAAAGACTTAGTGTACTTAAAAATTGCAATCTGTCATTAAGTATTACTGTTAAATATTATGGACTAGCCCTACTAGTTTTGGCCAGATTTAGTTGGTCTGATTCAAGTGGTTTCTCTGTTGCTGACTCACATAGGTCTAACTGCAAAGCCTTCTATGGAATGGCTGAACTGGGCCATAGGACAGTCAGCTTTATCATATCTTAGTGGCTTTTCCTCACGTTTTTTTTCCTATCATAATTTTTTTTCTTGTAAATCCAAATATCTGTGGAGGTTGAAATTATTTTCATACCATGGAATATGGAAAATACATTTGTAAAGCACTTTTTTTTAAAACTTCCTAGGGGATCAGCATATTTGTTAACAAAATTCAAGACAGTGAGAAAATATTTTCCTTTTTTCTATAAAAGCAAACAAAATAAATGTTTTCTGCTAATTGCCTTCTGATCATTAAAGTATGAAATAAGAACATAAAAAATGTTGCATTGGGTCAAAACTTAGAACTGCCTAGATTGGTGTCCTCTTTCTGAGGGTGGCCAACAGGAAATATTTACGCAAGACTATATGAAGAGGTACAGCAAGTTTTCCATCCTGTGGTTGCCTCTGTGTCAGGGGCATCCCAAGCCAGAGATATTTTTCGGAGTATCTCATCCATATAATATACTCAAACTCCAAACACAGACACTCTACAGCCACTAGGAAATCAGCAACACAGTTAAGCTCTTTTCCACCTTTCCCTGTTCCTTGTTGGATACTTACTTGTGGCTCATGTTCTCCGCGTCGTTTATATATGGCTTTTTCTCCTGTCAGCCCATCAATGATTTTGGCATCATCTAGCTCTCCAACAGCTTGGTGTCTCAGCCATTGTCTTTCTTTACCCTTGGCCTACAACAGTAAAAAATCTTCCTCAGTGATGGGAGTGTATGATAGACAATTTAAGACCTACTGCACGACATACACATTAATTTCTTTGTAATGATGAGATAGTTTTGGCATTAGTCAAATCCAAACACGCTCACAGCTGTTCTGGTCTTCATTGAAAGCCAAATCAACACTGACAAAGAACATGTTCCCTCTGTAACTTGGTCTTTTTTCAGTAATTTCATATATGGGAGTTGAACTGTGAACTGCAGAAATGTTAACCTTTCTTCTTGCAAATATGCTGAAAATGTGTGTGGCAAGCCTGTTCAGAAATACATACAACTGAAGGGACACACATAACTGACCATTTGTTAGGTATTTTCAATCCACACGGAAGAAGAAAAAGTCATGGGTGACTTAAAAAACTAAACAGTATCCACTTTATCCTCTTTAGGCAATGGTAAGTAGTTGCTTTTAAAACAGTATTAACAGTATAAACTAATTACCTATTTAAAAAAATCGACTTTTAAAATCGTGATACTAAAGAGACAGTCCAATAGACACTTCTTTGTTTTAGTTAAAAGGACATTAGTTATCTACATCCTGACTTGATGAAAATACATTACAATCCATGAACTCAAATATTCATGGAACTCTTGTATACAGAGCATGCACTTAAGATTGAAGACTCAAGTGTTATAATATTAAAAGCAACATACTTAAGCATATTTTCAAAGGACAGACTCATCACGGTTCATAATACATAAGATCCTTCTAAAGACAGCAAAGTCTAAATATTTAACTGCATGCCTGGGATTTGAAAGGATGAGTCTTTATAATTTTGTATAGGCAGGTAATGACTTCTTCAGGTTCAGAGAATCTTCAATTTTGCTTTGGACTACATGTATGAGTTCCTGTTTCAGAGTGTAGAGAAGGAGTTCTGGACTTCAGACTATTGCCTATAATTACTCAAGATTAATGGACTTCTTGCCCATGAAAATAAGTGGGCAGAAAGACTACAAAGCCACAGAAAAATGTTTTCATTAGCAAAATCAAAAGCTTTACAGATGCTTCCTGATGGGAAGCAAAAACAATGTTTCTCAAAAAATATGGAAACTTCAGCCTTTTAGTAAATCACAGAAGGGAAAGTAGAAAAGATTTCTGAGGTTGTCAATTCAGCCAGTTGTGTTCTCTGATACATTTCCATGGTGCTACAGTCAACTGAGCTTTAAGTCGTTTTGGCAGTGGGCCATCCAGGAGTTTGTACCACCAACTAGGAATTTCTACTACCATTAAATATGCCTGAGATGAAGGTTAAATCCCTTCTTCCATAGGATCACTGATTCCTTTGTTGCCTTTAGAGCTGTGTAACATGCACCTGCGAATTCCCAGTGACTTCTACATGTCCCACCAAAATGTCACACTGTAAGAGCTTTTCTGCTGTGAAAAGCCCAGAGGCAAATTTCAACACACCATTTAACAATTAAAAATACTCCCGGATAAAATGTGCTGCTGAGTAAGCAAAGCCTATCTAAAATGAATCATACACCTTCCAGGATGATGCAGATTGAGATGGGTTTGTTCCTATTCAGCCACTTTAAGTGGTGGAACAGAGGTAGCTCCTTATCACTTCCTTAGCACTGGTGTTTTGTCAAATTTTTGTCATTTGCTTTTTTTTAGTAGGCAGGAGGGACGAATAACAGAAGATTATAAAGTCTGAGCTTCACTGAGCAAATTCTCAACTTGTTTCACTATTCTTTTAATTTACAATGCTTTATCTTTGCAGCTATTTGATATTCAAGGAACAGCAAAGTAAGAAGAAAATGGCTTTTAATTATAAATGTAGCTAAAAACAGTTCAATACCTTAGGAAGTTTATTCAACAGAAGCCAGAATTTTTACATATTAAAGAGAAACTCCANAAAAAATACATCTGTTATGTCTGTAAATGTCAGAGAAAAGGTTGTGTATGTGAAGTTATCATGTCTAAATATGTAGCTTGTAATGGTAGAGAATGTATTAAACACTGCTGGGGTGGTCTGCATTTGTTTCTGGGAAAACATTACACAAATGTTCCCTTAGCTGCTGAGATCACGAAACTACTACTGACAGGGCATAGGTTTTTCATATTTCCAGCTCTCCAAGCCGTGCTTATAATAGAACTGCTGCTACTTTATTTTTGCTGCTATGACCAGACCATTTTTACAGGGTCTAAACCAGACAGTGCCCAGCAGGCTCAGTAACTCAGGCTCAGTTTGCTCAGTTTAAATGTAGGGACCTAAATTATACTCAGAAGCTATAGGGACAGTTGCCCCCAATTCTCTCTGCAATAATCAGTAACAAGAGAAGTCCTTTCTGGAAAGCAAGTCACCTAACATTAAAGAAGGTCTTTCTGAGTGACTGAGTGACCATAACCTTTTGAATTTGGAGTTCAGACAGACAAGCTTCAGGGGAGAGAAGAAAGAGCCCATCAGTGACAGGATTTCCTGGATTTCTGGCATTGCAACTTCTACAGAAGATAAACAAAAACTCATTATGTTTTGATAATGTTGTTCAAAGAGCTGACAGAGATCAGTGAGTTATAAAAAGCAAAATGAACAATGAAATTACATTCTCAGACTATGTTTATGTATCACATTCAAGGATCTGCCTATTCCAAAAATCTCTTTCTGCTGCTACTAACTTTGAGAGAGCCATAGACAACTTGACCATAATTGAGTCTTAACTGGCCTCTTGATTCTAGGGAGATAAAATTTAATAAAATGAATATATTTTAAACAATCCCACAAAAACAATAAAAATATTGAAGATGTATTGAAGAGAAAATCCAGGTTAAATAAACATGGGAAATGTGTTTTGATTATGTGAATACAGTGTGAAACAAAGCAAACTTAAACATTTTTAAAAAGCCAAACACGTTCTCTACTGAAAAGGTAATTTGGGATTTTCACAAAGTTAAAAACACAGAGACATCTGAGTTGCAAATTTTACTGCAATGAACTTTGCCATTGGTTTTTTTTTTGAGATATGAGGAATGGCTGACTGCTAACAGAAAGAAAACTGTTCTAGTTGAGAACTCATGGTGAACACAGGACTATACAGAAAATAATGGGAGACAGATGCACAGTGCTTCATGAGGGCTGGATGAATTACCATGCTGAAGAATTCAAGCAACATTTTTTCCCCTCTCAAAAATATCACATGAAACGTGTTTGTACTCAGCTTCCTTATTAACAAAAGGCATTTTGCAACTAACTCCTGTTATCATTCATCTTCATTTTCCTAGTTCCTCTTCTAATAAATTTCCTACCAAAATCTATATAAAATTTATAAAGTTAAAATTTTTCTTTCACTATTGCTCTTATTCTATGCCTAGCTTTTTCAAAATCAGTAATTTGTTTTTTTCATCATAAACTACATTTCCTAACCTTGTGGTTAGCTGATACAGGTTTTGGAAGGAAGTTGGCAAAGTCTCATAAAACACTGCAGCTTATAAGACTTTGCCTTGATATTAAAATGACCCTTTTTAAAAAAGCAAGAGGATATGCTTCCTTATATTAAAATCTAGTATTTTTATTATGATTAACACAATCCCTGAACATAAGAATTTTGGCTCTAATGGACAGATAGGCAGACTCAAGACTTTGAACTGAAGAGTCATTTATTAATTTCATACCCACAGTGTGCTAGAAACATGGCAAAAAACCCCACCCAGATATAAATGTAGAAAAAAAAAAGAGGTTTACGTCCAATTATTTTTAACAGAGACCTGTCTTTATAAGCCAAAAGTCTGTGTCCTGAACTGAGACACATATTAAATGTATGAATCACCTAATCATGCCCAACTTAAATGTTCATTACAGGAGGTGTTCTCTGAATTGATACATTCATAATAAAACTGGCTAATGGTTCTCTGTGTATATATGTGATATAGTTATGCTGTTGTAGCTACAAAGGTGTAAAAGGTATAAATAAAACAAAAAAATATTACCTTTCTTACTTGCAATACCAGGGGATTTGATTTCTTTGTCCAGGAGGAGGCTGTTTATCATATAGACTCGTTTCTGTCTGTATTTCAGTTTTATTGCTTAAGACACAGCACAGTGACCAATAAACTAGGGCATATACACACTAGTGGTTAGTAGCTCTCAACAGAAATACTTATAGTCAAATATGTCTTAGAAGGAGTAAATCTCTTTTCCTTTAATTTTCACTGAAGATTAGCTGCTGCCTCCTAGAAACAATGCACTTACAATTTTATTTACCCTGTATATAAACACTAATATTAAAAAAAACCACATACGGAACAACCACCAGGCCAGTTACCAGAAGAAAGGCAAACTGGTGGTTTAAGTGAGTTTTCACTTCAGAGATTTGGGCTATTCCTATTTCTATTAGCAAAAGTTAAAAACAAACCTGAGAAAAATCTGTGTTTTCAGCTGCATATGCAGTAATGCTCTTGCCTGGAATGGGTGCCTCTTTTAACATCTATAGCATTTGCACTTCACAGCTAAAAAATACTCTTTTGGACTGGAGGTAAAGACAAAGGCTCTACGCACTTTCACAAATTCTTTTCATAATGTGCAGTAGTATTTTCTGTCACAAAACTGTGCTCCTGATTAAGTAATCTCTGTAAGGTGTGGAATGGGAATACTTTAACTTGTCGAGATGAGCACTGGGATCCACTTGTAGGCTGCCTTTTAAAACAGGAATATGAAACTGATTTTCTTAAATGATTATAACCTGAACCTGCTTTTAGCCTTCAAAGATATGACCACCAGGTGTTAACAGGACATTAGCAGGACAGTATTTGGGGCCTAATGCAATGACCTCCATGTGTTCCTTTATCAGAGAATCTAATACTACCTGCAGATTGTCCAAGATGATGCGGAGTGACTGAACTTGACGTCGGACTGCTCCAGAGAACCTTTCGTAAGTTGATGCATCATATTCACTCATCTGAATCTCTTTCAATCTAAAGGAAAGAACAAGGAGCTAAGAACATATGCTTGTTTAGGAAACAAGCATATCTTCCATTTACTTATGCAAACCCAAAGTTTATTTACTTGATAACAGGGAAATTGAGACTGCAACAAGAACACAGAAGAGATGAATCAGAGAAGTGGCAGCTGTTCTTGTGAATTTTTGATAACAAAGAAGTTCATCAATGTCTACAGGGCCTGTATCACATTAAAACTTATTAAAGTTACTAATCTATGACTCTCTCCTAATCTGCTTTAAAGTTTGAGAAGTTAATCAGAGGTTCTGAAAAATGTGATCAAATCTAAAAGGTTTTGTTGGCTCAGGTGTTGCTATCTGTACATAAAAGGATCATGAGTGTCTATTCATTACATCACTGTCAGAGTATTTTAAATATACCCTGATTCATGCTTGAACAGAAGGGTTAAGTAAAGACCCACTATAAAATCTGTCCTTGAAGACCTACAAATAGCAACTGTCTCAAATACTTATCTTTGTACTTTATTAAATGAAGAAACCTTGAAACAAAGAAGTTTTAAATGAACATTAACAAAAATGTGCTCCCCCATTGAAAATGAGTCATGCACTGTCCTGTCCAGAGGCCTGTAACTGAGAGCACACCTGCACCATCAAAACAGATCCATGCTTTCTTTATAAGCAAACGTGTCCATTTCAAGTTCGGTATCGCCTTTTAAACAACCTAGCTCAGCCGAGCAGGTGAAATTTACCTATGGAATGTAATTACAAAGGTCCGAGAGCGGAAGAACGAGCTAGGGGACAGGCAAACATGCTGGGAGTGCTCACTGTTCAGTATTTGCCATGACCCCACACCACACAGAGAGGCAGCAGTTGTGTACCTGCCCACCTCACTCACCAGCATGTGGCTGGGTCCAGTCCTGAGCTAAAACATACCGGCCTATCTGTGCCCGGCCCATTTCACACAAGCACTTTGTAACAAACAGCACAATCTCACTCACGGCGTTAAAAAAAGACTGCGTTTTTAACTGAACTATGAATGGATAACAAAGTATGTATAGGCTATTTTTTTTTTCTGACCGCAGATTTTATAACACTATTGCAAGTTAGTTGCCTGGATCATAAAGTATATCTGAGAACTGCTGTTTAGACCAACCCTTGGAAGATAATTTTAAAATCAAGCATCAAGTCTTTGTTGTCTCTATCATGATGTCTTTTTCTATTTAAAGTTTTGCATACACATAGTCATTATAGCGAACTCTTGTTCATTAGAGGTAGGGAAAAGTAACTTTCAGTGATGCACATTTAATTTCATGAATCCTGCCAACAGAGTTCAGTATCTTCAATCTATAAAAGAAACACTTTGTTTCAAATGAAAAGAACCTCACATGCTGTTTTACTGTGTTGCACTCTACACCAATCCAAAGTGAAAGGCAGTTCAGAAAAATACCATGAAAAATACTGCATCTATTCCAGAGTAGTAGTTAATTTCCTTTTTGTCAAATAGGGCAATTAAAATGTTTACCTCTAGAAATACTATCTAGCCAGGAAAGCATCAATAACTTTGATATGAAATTTATCCTTTCCAGATTGTCCTGTATAAACAAAGCAGTGAAATCCGCAGTTTTCCTTTTTTTTTTCTGTCAGTCTGAGGACTCCAACCTCCCTATTCTTATCTGTTAGTTCCTACAACTATACAAGTGGTACAGAATAATGATCCAAGTCAAATGTGATTTCATAATAGCCTACATTTGCAGCTGGTACATGCCAGCCCACTTGGGTTTTGCAGGACAGGAATTGTTACCTCATGTATAGATACCCAGATTTTACAGGGCATAACTGCACTGCTCCCACAGCATGTAGCAGTGGCCAGGAATTTTCCCGTTTCTCTATTTTAGTAAATCACCACAGAGGCAGTAGAAACTGATCAAAGCATGTCAGGCATGTATATGGATATATGCACAGACATAGGTACAGTATCCAAGGCCATACATATCCACTGTTTCTATTATGAAGCAACTCAGAAGCAATTTTGAAGAGCAGGGATGCTTTTTTAAATCCAAAATACCAGAGATTGACTTGAGAGTTCAGTTGGGAAGAAATCTGAATCTCTGTGCCAATTCTGGGAAAGAGTTGATCAGTAATCACACATTACACTCATGCTGGGAAGACCTGCTCTTCATGTTAATTAGCTGATGAATCTTAATAGTTCAAAATCCAGAATCACAGATTATTCTGAGGTGGAAGGGAACCACAAAGATCATCAAGTCCAACTCTTAAGTGAATGGCCCACACAAGGACCAAACCCACAGTATTATTAGCACCATGCTCTAACCATCTGGCTACAGATCTTTCAAACAGAAGCAGTTTGCTTGCAGTGGTCCATTTTGAAAGACACTTGTTAAGTGATTTATTCCTTACAACATACAATCTGTATTCATCATAATTGAAAGAAATTTTCATATAATCTATTTCTTTTTAAAAAGATAAATATTTATCTCAATCTCCTTCTTCATCTAGCTATGTTTTACTCTACCAAATCACACAGTCATTTTAACATTGTGGCTTAATTCAATAAAATATTCCATGCATTTTGTCAACAGCTAAATATGTGCTGGTAATCTCTGTTAAGTGATAATGAACAGGGTAAGGTAGCTGATAAATGCAGTTAAGAAAGAAAATTCTCTTCAACTGTCTTTTTCAAATTCTCTGGGAAAAAGGGAAAGGAAAGGAAAGGAAAGGAAAGGAAAGGAAAGGAAAGGAAAGGACAGGAAAGGAAAGGAAATGAAATGAAA
>WBMY01004813.1:31181-148851 GCA_013397315.1 Donacobius atricapilla | reverse complement strand
AATAAAATGATAAAAAAGAAAAGGAAAAGAAAGGAAAGGAAAGGAAAGGAAAGGAAAGGAAAGGAAAGGAAAGGAAAGGAAAGGAAAAGAAAGGAAAGGAAAGGAAAGACATTCACACAACCTCTGTTTAAAGGCCTTTTCAGCCATCTCTCGAGCAGCTCTCTTAACTTCCTCAGGAACAGCATCCTTCTCAGCTTGAGATACTTGGTAAACCCTGTGGCCAGCGTCCAGTCGATATGGCCCACCTTTGCCACCTAACCCAGCAGTGTCTCTCCCACCTAAGATGGTTATAATAAAAAATCATTAGGAATATACATTTGATAAAAAAATAAGAACACGTTTTCTTAAAAGCTTCCATTGTCATCAACACATGTTTCAAAATGTTGCTAACAATCCCCAGTTGAAATATTTATTACCAAAGGTTTTCAAAACCAAACAGCTATCACCGTAAAGAACTCCTACGGAATACTTGTGTTTATAGTTCCTTGAGACAAGATTCATAATGGTTTCTACATGGTACAAAGGGGACCACAGAACACATAAATCTTGTACATCTCCTCAAAGCTCCTGGCCCTAGACTCTGTCTTCTCCCTAGAATTTGTTGGTTTACACTGCTTCCAAATCACTTTATCTAGTGATCGCTATCATGACCTATTAGAATTAGGAGATACTTTGCCTGTTCTGTGTACCTCTTGCCTACACTACCTAAATTTTTGCAGCTACAGGGATATCTAAGAGAATGACAAATGACCTAGTTTCTGTGGCGGCAAGTTTCTTCTTCTCTGTATGGCCAGTAAAAAGAAACAAAAAATATAATTGAAGAAGAGATTTGCTACATACAGTTTAAGTTAAGACATTGCAAATACTCCTTTTCTCTTCTTTTACTGGCAATAAAGCAACCCTGTACTGGGTAAAACAACTCTAGGCAGAGGACAACTTTGTATAAAAGCATTTTTGACTGGCACACCATCTCCCTTAGATATCTGTCAATGATGCTTTAAAAACTAAACCAAAATAAAACAACAAAAAAACAATGAAAAACCTGTTCCACCAGCCCACATATTTCCACCAACATGTGGCATGTTGTCTGGATCCACTTTTCCATGTTTGGGGGAGCTGACATCCAAACCACTTTCCCTCTCAATGGTTATCTGTAAAAGAGAGAAAAACATTGCTTACAGTAAAGAAAACATCCTAACAGCTGAATAATAACATAGTAGATGTGCTGAGTAGCATTAGTTCAATAAATGCAATATTCCACCTCAGAACAGAGCAGAGTAAAACAGGGCTCCTGAGTTGCACATTAGACCCACACCTGAACTAAGACTACTGCCACATCTGAACCCCTCTGCATTCTGTTCCTACCCTCACTAGAACTTGCTTCCTGATAACTGCCCAACATACCTCAAAATCTCCCCCTAGACAGAATCACCTGCAGTTCAAATGCTTCTCTGCGTATTTATTGTATATCCACAGCACTGCACTTCCATATACACATTTCATGTGCACCCAACTGCAGTCCTACATTCCCTGTTGATGGGTAGATTGATGTTCCTTTCATGAACAGGGACAAAAAGATGAGACTGGTCAGCAAACAGCCAGTTCAAATGACAGGCCCACGCAATTCTCAGTCTTGCTGCCTGGACCACAGAAGTTGTCCTGTGCTGGGTTTTCTAGACCTGTCCGCTGACAGCACTTTCACCGCTGATTCAAAGCACAGCTGAACGCCCAACAGCTGCCAGATGGTCAGGGCTGAGTCACTTTGGGCTGGGGCTGGATTTAAGTGGGTGACTGAAGGCAAAAAGACTCTTTCCCATTATGAACTCTGAGTCATGTAGTAAATCAATGAATCATGTGTGAACTGCCCCTTACTGATCTTCTATAATTTACTGCCAATTTATGTTTTCTTTTTTTTTTTAACAAAACCTAATGACTAAGATGGAAAATTAATGTCTCTAACCACTTAAAATTAACTTTCTTCTTATCTACCACAATACATGTAATTCTTCAATGATTTTATGAGACCCAATAACTACAATTTATTGCCTTCTCAGTTCACTGGCATTATCAGGGTTTTCACAGTAGAGCAGCTTAATCCTTGAGTTCACTGTCTTGCAGACTCACTGCTAACATGAATTCCACGCGTTTTTGAACTGAAAACATGTGCTCCAACAACACTGTCCTGGCAGCTGTTCAAAACATCACTCTCTTTCCCTTTACAGAATTTATATCAATTCAAAGAACTACAATACATCCTCTGTGAACCATATCATTAGTGTAAAATCAAGATCTAATCTGATAAATTACATCCATTTAACATTGGTATAGGGAGAAACGTAACCACAACAGCATGTTACCCTTAGGGTTATATACTTTTTTGGTTTATGAGATTTTCTCCAAAATAAACCATTCTTTTTTTTGCATAACTGGTGGATTTAAAAACTATCAGAAACATAGTAAACAAAAATTGCTGAGTTTAGTTAGAAACAAAATTATAAACCAAAATTATAGTTTCAGCCTCATGAAACAAAACATTATTCTATAATGAGAAACATGAAATTAGGCAAAAATTTTACATGTCCATGCTTACATACTCTTTATAGAAAAATATTCCTTCTGTAAAAGAAAGCTCTATGAAACAAACATAACTATAACCAGTGATGCAAATGTTGTGTTCTCTGTCAAGTTTTTCCATTGAAAAATTCCACTAAACATTTTGAAATACAAGCATGTTTTAAATCTTCAGTGAAAAGGTCTGTAGACAAAAGAGCTTTGTTGCTCATACATCTTTCTCAAGTTGTTCACAAATAGTGTTTCTAGTACACATGCATTAGACAAGTTTCTAATAGAAACTTACTTGCAACAGTATTGATCCGATTAAATCTGAATAAAGTAGGTATTTGTAACTTTGAAATGGCACGTGGTTAATTGAAAATCTTCTATCTTATAATGATTTTTTGGTTTCTCTTTTTAAAAGGACACCAAACAATCAACATTTAATTTCTGTTAGAACTTTGAAAAAAATTGGTTGATAAAGAAGAAAAGAAACAAGGGCTACAATCTATCATAGCTTAAGAATGCAAGTTCTTCACTGTTTTTATGTATGGTTAATGGCTGAATGGATAACATAATTAAAAATACAATGATCCTGGAATGGAACACCACCAGCAGATGTGCAAATGTGATGCCATTGAATTGCAGCAGTTTCATTCACTTTTCTTTTAAGTATCATCTATGCAGACAGAAGGTAGTAGAATTTTGCTAAATCTGAATACTTTAACAACCGATTTTTATTAGCACTGGTTTTCTGGGGTAATTATTTTTCGAATTTACCATATACTTGGAAACTGCACTATATTAGCAGTGCTCACTGTAGAATCCTCTGAAGAGAATCTTCTGGCTATACTTTCCTGGATTTTCTTTGGCTCTTAGATAATTCCCTTAGTGACTTGTCAGACTTTTCTCCTTCCTATTGCCATATCCATGGAAGGTAATTTACAAGTTTCAAAGCAATTTTACAACCAACAGCTTGTCTCTATTCTGAAAGCATCTCTATAAACTAGAAGTTAGACTACCAAATATCTATATTAGAATTGAAGATATATTTTACGAATAAATAAACAAACAGTAAATCAATGAACCTTGACAGGAAATCAGAGGGAGGATGAGGAAAAAAATGAAGAGAAAAGCTTTTGGACAATGATACATTCTTCAGCATGACAAATATAAAGAGATGGAAGAGCCATAGGTAAGCCCCCCTCTGAGGACTGGAGGAACTCCTGACATTAGAAACTATTGGAAAGGTAGATTTAAGGGCCAGAATCCAAAACTGGATGGATTCTGAAACCTGAAAAACTGAAGAACACTCAGCAGGAAATATCTAGTCTGGAGTGAGAAGGAATACAAGAAAAACAAGTGCTAAAAGCAGAGAAGGGACTTAAGCAAACCTAAAATCCACAGTAGCTTTGCCAAGTTTTTCTGACTGTAATTTCTACAATGAGTTTTTATTACTGTTATGATGAGTATTTTTCAGATACATAAATGATTTTCTTGCTTAAAAGTTGATCTGTTCCCTTCTGAATATTTTCCATTTGAATCTAATTGTAAGACTTCAATGCACTTAGTTTCTTTCAACAAGTTTTGATTAAACGCCCCTTCTTGAGAGAAATTTGTGCTCTTCATAGCTATACATGCACTGAAAGGCACTATTCACTACCGCATCATTGTGCAGATTCCATACTGCCTGGTGCGCATATTATGGCTTTGTGAAACAACACACAAATTCAGTCTTGCAGCCTTGATTTCCAGCTATGAGGCACAGGTCAGAGTAGAATAGCTGGAAAAACTGAATTTTTCCCCTCTGAAAGTTCCTTGAGGTTTCCAAAATAACCAGTATTTCCAAAACATTCAAGGCACACATTTCAATTGTAAATTATCTAAAGTTGTTTATACATATCGGTGATTCACAATCCAAATGTGAAAGCACTTTTCCACTCTCTGTTTGGGCAGTCTCTAGTTTCAAACATTTTTGTTCTCTCATTTTCCTTCTACATTCTCAGGCACTTACAGCAATAGGTAATGGGTACACTCATAAGGACTTTGTGATGCAGGCTCTATAGGTCTTCCAAATTCAATGAAATAAACAAAAAATTTGCTTGAGAAAAATATGAACAGTTCAGGCCAGAAAGATGTCAAAGGAATGTGCTTTTCCTAAGAGGCAATGGCATGAAAGAGCACTGAAGAAAAAGGGAAATTAGGAAATAACCACAAATACGATTTGTTAATGCTTTGACTTAATTTTCTGATCCTGCCTCTTACATATCCATTAACTCCTGACAGTAGGTGTAAGCAAAGGCAAGAATAAAAATAAACACTGATTTTACATTCAGTGAGAGATACATGGTATCTGAAAAACTTGCTCTAAATCAGGTCCTTCTAAGAGATACGAATCTATGCCAAAATGCTTTTATATGGTTACACTCTTTTTTTATTTTCTTTTTTTTTTCCTTCTTCTTTTTTTTTTTTTTCCGACAACACAGGGATTCTAAGAGCAAACTGCATGAGGAAAACTGATACAAACGTATTCCGTTTGGAAAATAAGTGATCTTATCATCCTTCATGAAGAAGATAAAGAGGCTCAAAAAAGTCCATTACATGATTTACTGCACTCAACAATACAGTGAAGCCAGGTGTTTCACATCTGTGCCATATTTATGCAAACAGCCATTAAACACATACCAATTTGTAATAGTGGCCACTGTGAAGATGAGTCAAAGGCTGGAAGTTTTATCTAGACTTCAGCTGGTCAGACAAACTATGTATATTGTGTACTAAACAAATCTTAACTATTTTGGAAGTGGATCTAGGACCACATTCATGCCAGTTAAGTGAATGTGGGATTGAATTCTACTCAATTCTGATGTGAAATAATCTAATTTAATAACATTAACCCCTGGAGAGTAAAAAAACCAATGGCATACTTTTGACACTTTCATAATCCCTCAGTAAGAGACAGAGGCTGTATTTGTTGAGGATCACGCAGCTGACCCAGATTCACTGTGCATTGCCCCTACAAGACATTGCCACAGATATGGGAAGAAAAGAGCTTGCATGAACCCATTAGAAAATAACCCACAATAAAAGCATGGGAATTATGCAGATGGACGCTGTACTCTCTTATTAAAATTACTGATGTCCCACACATAACCATATTTCTCTCTAACATATGAGTTAATTTAACAATACAGTACTTCTCTTTTGAGTTTAGAATTTATTTTGTTATAATGTATTAGAAAAATCTCTCTGGCTCTCTGAGTAAAGCTGACCAAAAGCATTATCAAATTCAGCTTCAGCTGATTTTGTGCAAGTGACCTTAGTGACATTTTAGCATCCAGTAATCTTAATCCTCCATTGCAGCAACCGAGAATAATAATAATAAAAAAAAACCCTCTAAAAAGAAGATTCACCACTCCAAGAGGGTCCCAGGCAACACAACTGTGCACTTCTGTATCTTAACAAGTACTATTCAAAGTACATTTGCATTGAATATATATCAATAGCTCTATTATTAATGTGTTTATAATAGTATCCAATGTAATAAGTAAAAGACACTTAGCAAAGTCAACTGAAATTAATGTGTCAGTAGATCTATTATTCAGTCATTCATGTTTCAGAGTATTAACATTCCCCCAAGTATTTTAAGCCATACATCAGCTCTTCATTCTTCAAGTCTGTTACAACTAACTAAAGACTAGAATTCCTCATATTGTATTTATTGTGTAGACAGGGAAAGTGACAGAATTTAATCTCCTCCTGTCTTGCCCCACTTGAAATTTTATTTATTCCTGGCAGGTTTATGCAAGAGATTGAGCCAACAGCTTTCACGGTCCAAACCTCCATTAAAGTTGTGTAAGAAGCAGACTCTGTAAAACAAGGGCCAGAACATGTACTCAGGCTTAACTGCTGGCAGAAAGAGAACTCATGGTTACAGGTTAGGAAAGACCTTTTAGAATTTGTAAGCAGAAGTCAGACAAGCTTGAAAATATTTCTAGCTTTGAATAGAAAAGTGATCAATGAGTGATAGCTTCCAGTAAAATGTGAAGGGCTTTTTCCTTAACGCCTACTGGGATGCAACTGAGATGCAGATAATTTTTTTTCGGTTTTAGATATTCCTGCCCTCTAACTGACACTGCAACACTGCAAATTGGCCAGAGAGTGGATGGTCTTTTAATACAGCAGCTTACTTTTGTATCCTGACAGGGTTAACTTCATTAAAATTCTTGAAGGGAGCAGAAGGTGTCAGTGCCTCCCATTCAGGACTGCTTGCCAGAAAGTTCCTTTGTGGGGCTCACAGCAACAAAAGCAAGCTTCTGCCTCAGGAATGGCAAAGAAACTCTGGTTTCCAATGGGGTCAAGCTGCCTCATGTACAGGGGAACAGACCTTTCACCTCTTAGTTTTATTTATCTCTGGCCCTGACAAGGTGAACTCGTATCTAATCTTCTCACATGAAAATTCTGTCAAGCATTAAGTTTTATTAAAATAAGCATTTGTTGGAGTCTGGGGTATTTTAATACCCCAGGTACAAAAGGTGGAAAACCAGAAAAACTCACTTTGATTCCAGGCTAACATCCTGCAGGTGTAAAGGGATGAAATTTTTACTTTAAGAAATAGTCTGTATTTCCATTCTTCAAAACTCCCTGAATCAAGTATTTCTTATCCTTTTGGGAATGTTTAAGCAGAGCTGGGCATTCCTTACAGGCTTTTAAACCTTCATAATAGAAATAAATGGAATTCCTCCTTGTTGCATGTGGTGACAAGGAATCAACCTCTCTACTAAGCCCTTTTAAGCATTCAGTGGATCATTCCACATAGAACACATTCACTAAAGATACACCAGCATGATTTCATGCATCACAACCGAATAAATGCATACAAATTATACAAGCAAACAGGGACACAGCTGCAGTATTTACAGCTGTAAAGAGTATTTATGGAGGAAAATCTTTAAAAAGAAAATTTTAGGGTGTCCAAATACTGTTTTCACAAGCACTTATTCTACTATTAGTAATAGAACGGCATTACTGGTTGTTTCTTACTGCTGATCAGAAAAAAAGAGGGAAAATAATGTGTGCACTAAGATTTGAAGTAGAATACAATTTGTACAATTCAGGTGCTTAGTTCAATGTAAATTTAGAAGGTGTGCATTAGCTTAATTAGTTGCATGATTAGACAGTCCTGGAAAGTAGCAGAGGTAGGCTGGCAAGATCCCATTCTTCATTTACTTTTTTTATCATAAAGAACTCTTCCAAGATCCAAATTAGAAGATACCCACTCTTATTGTAACGTCCGAGATGCATAAGGACAGTTAATCTGATATTTTGCCTTTTCATTAACACAAAACATATTAAAGTGGACAGTTTGTAGTCAGTGAAGCATATAGGTTACTTTCCATAGAATGCACCTAAATTATTGCTGAAAAATATTAGTTATATGAATATAACCCCCCTAGAAACACTATAAAGTTCAAGTATCTTAACTTGCTTTCTTCATTCATGCCATAGACAAAGATTGAGCATGTATCAGAAGAATACTGCAGGAAAAGAAGGGAAAACTTTGTAGATTATTGCCTTTGGGTGATTTGGGAGATGGTAATTTCTTTATCAAAATCAGTACAAAACCTGCTTTCCCTCTCATACATTATTATGAAAAACGACTGACTTTGACTGTAACAAAACACAACTGTACTCCATATGAAAAACGCATTAAGTAATCCATCCCACAGTGGCACAAAGGATTAGGATATGTATTCCATGGAATGTAGAATATACTTCTGCAGATGTGCAAAAGACTGATGTTTCCATGAAACAAAATAATTGCTGTTCTTTTATTCCTGAGTTTCTCCAACCTTAAACCCTCAATATTATCCTAGGCTGCATTTAACAGGTCACAAGAACATACCTTCCTCTAACACATTCTTTATCAGCAGCACGAATATATACATTACATTCTCAAAGAGCAAAGAAGCTCCACATCAGGCAGATCACAGGCTAACCTGCCTGTTCCATTGTGGTTTTACAGTCTACTATAAAACTGATTCTACTAAAGCGAGAAAGAAAACTTTTTATAATCTGCTTACACAAACCAGTGAGAGAGAAAGGTATAAACAGGCAAAAACCCCTCTAATGGCTTCTATTATGTTCATTTGTACCATATCAAGTACAGCTTATTTCTATGTGCTAAAAATTAATAGCATAATTTCTGTTCACAACAACGGCACAAAATTGAGTCCACAAGTAATTTTTCCACAGAAAAGATATTTAGTCTTAGACAAGACAATAAAAATGTGTGAAATGCATTCTGTTTCTTCAATTGTATCCCGAAATAAAAAAAAAACACTGATTGCACTGCAGTATAAAATTCTTAATATGTTTTCTTTTTCTCATTTGGCTTAATTTTGTTTTTCTATCTCGTTTGTAAAAATTTTCAAGAGTTCAGATTGAACTAAGGAAGCTTCATGCATCATCTGACTCCTGTGAACATTTAATTCTAAAAGTAGAATTTAAAATTCATGCAGGCATTAAGTTTTGTCTTGAATACCAGAATTGCTGAAAGTATCATAACTTTGATGGCATTTTAGAAGAGTAAATCTGGTTGGGGAAGAGGTGGGGATTTGGAATGAACTTTATAAAAAGCTGTATCTGGCTTGCAAATTAAGTTTATATACCCTAACTAAAAAAACCAAACCACTGTACAAAATGCTGCTGTGGGCTCTTTTTTGAACTAAATGCTGTCACTTGAAGAACCAACTCAGAAACTCTGCACAGCAGAAGCATTAAGGTATTTTGCCCACAAATATACACTGTGTGGCTTAAAAGCTGGAAAACTAAATAAAGTAGTAAGAGAATATAATACATTTATTTAATCTAATGGCTCTTCTGTTATGTAAACACCTATGTAAAGTCCATTTTCCTAGCATTATTTAAAATTCCCTAGTCAATTCTATTAAACTATAAGATGTGAGGTCATAATCTTTTTTGTATTACAATCCACTATTTAATATTATCAGAGGAGACAGATAATGTCTAGCTTGGCTATTTATTATGAGTACTACACACCTCCAATATCAATGAACACAGAAAACACTGGATTTTGTTTCTTCTGGAGTACTGTGAATAATCAACAGCTAGAAAGGTGGGATAAGTGAACACATTATGTCAGTTTGGAATGGTCCAGCTGAAGACAACAGGGTAAAAAAAAAGTTGAAAAAAATTACATGTGGAAGGAGAAAAGTCTGATTTTCTGTATACCTTGGATCTTGTCAATGCTATCCTTAAGAAGCAGAGGCAGAAGTTATTAAATATCTACTACACTGTTTTCTTTTCTAAAGGAAAGCCTCTTTATAATTTGCATTACTGTAACATATGAGATTATTTAAATTTTCCCTATGTTTGTCCTTTCATTAATCAGGGAACCACTTTCATAAAGGCATAATTATTAGTATTCATTTGACTTGCTGAGGCAGCAGGATTTCACTAGGTTGGTGCTAGGAGCTCCAACCTTTATGTCAGCAATGTGCAGTGCTGCAGACTTTTTGAGATCTTCAAGACGGTGTGGTGAGGTAGTATTTTCTCCCATGAGAACTTCGGGCTTTCACAGGAAGGTCAGAGGAAGAAAAGGGAACTTTGCACTGGATCAGTCTGCTCTAATAGAAAGTCAAGGTTATTTCCCTCCTGTTCTTAGACTGGCAGATCTCCTTAGGAAGGAGAATGTATTTTAGACATGTTTGTACAGTGCTTCTAACAAGGCCCTCACTCAAGCTGAGAAAATTTATAGGAAAGTTATCTGACAGAGAACCAATGATCTTTATCTGAGTTGCTTTATCCCATAAACACTTTCAGAGAGATGCATTTATTTAGCTCTGTGAGTTTGTAGCTTTCCAGTCTCATGCTTCCCCAAACTTCATTCAAGAGTTGCTACAAAGCTTCTAGTCCTCAGCTGAATAAACTATATGGTCCATGAAGAGGTCACAGACCTAAGCTGTGGATTTGGGGCTCATGGATCTCAGAACTGGAAATGCTATCAAACTGTATCTTGCAATCCACCTATTGTCTAGATAACTGCAATCTGCAGTGTTTCAAGATTTTCAGAACCCTGTGCAGGTCTGCAGAATGCCATCATATGGTTATTCCAAACTTACAGAAGCTCTCCACTACATGTATTTCTCATAATTTATGGGGTTTGCACCGACAGTATTTAAAAGCCGAGGGAAATCACTGTTATTAGTCCACTGATGCCCTCGTGTGGTCAGAAAGACTGCTTGATGCAAAGTAGAAAATAGAGAATGGGAGGCTGGTGGGCAGAAAACCCAGCCAATCTTGCTAAAGGTCATGCTTTTGTCTCGATTTAAGAACTGCAGCTTTGCCCAGTTCAGTCTTAATATCAGGAAAAGGCTGGATTTTCGTTACATTATAAAGTACAATGTCACTTTTTTAACAGGGAGAAAACCCCCAAACTATCAGTATAGATTAAAGTAGGTGCTGAGCAGTAAACACAGGCAAGTTGGAATCACTGAAAAAAATGGGAGAAAGTGTTTCCAGGCTGATCCTTTTCTTTGGAAAGGCCTGGTTTCATAATAAGGTGTCAGTGTCTCTCGTACACACTTCCTTTGGACTGACACATCTACAAAGAAGTATGTAATTTTTTATGCTGAATGTTGCCCATGAGTCTTTAGACTAGAGAGATGGGATGATGTAGGTGTTGTATTATTCAGGTTCAACACAGCACGTGCACTTGCTCATGCGTAAATGTACTTTATCTATTTTTAAACAGCTGGTGCCCACTGAATTCACATGTTCTGTCTTTGCTCGGCTTAGTCCTACACTATGTGATCTTGACATCATATTGGCTGAACCTGAATCATCTAAGAAACTCACCTGAGTTTCCCGGAGTTATAGGAAATATAACCTGAGTCAAATGTTTCAGCTTTTTAAGTTTCTGAAGAAAAACACACATTACACACAACACTTATGCTACAGTGGGGCTGTGTCACAGGCCAAATAGAAATAAGCAATATCCATCCATCCTTGAAGAAGAAGTGTACTGTAGAACAAGCAGGTCTGGACCTTTAAGATCTGGGATGTACCAGGAAATTCTGACCCTGTTTTAGGATAGCAGAAAGACAGGAAAATGGAAAGAAGTCTCTTTTTCTTTCTTGCCAACTATTCACTTAGATGTAAATATGAATTTATTTCCAACTAAGTACCTTTATGAGGAAGGCTTCCTATACTGAAAATGAGAGAGAAGAGTCCATAGGAAATCAAAATAGTTACAATCACAACTACTTAACTCATTAGGCCTTTATATATAGCCACAAACAGAGGGCACTACTGCAATTTCAAAAACACATCTCATGCATGTAGGAGATGATGCAACTACTGCAGGTTCAACAATACATCAATCAACAGACACACAAAAAAAATCTCCCACCCAAATAAACCCCTAAAAAGTCTTAGTTTATGAGATTTTTTTTTTTTCATCAATCAGATCACTTCTTTGGACAATCTTGGTACTGAACTGACAGGACTATCCCCAGCTTCAGGAAAGGAAATGACTATCCTTATCTTCAGGATGTCAATCTGCATGTTGGATATGTCCTGGGACTTCTGAAAACAATGGCATTCTGAGTACATAGCATGAAACATTTTGGACAACAATCTACAGCAGAAGAACATTAAGTGGACTGAACTAAACATTTTTGCTAATAGTCACAGATAATTGCCTTAACATCTATTGAAATATTTCTAAATGGTATTTAATTATTTTTATCTAAGCATTTTACTTTATCTAAATGAGACAAACCACTAAATAATGCTTACTGAAAGACAATATGTGAACTATATGAGAACGTAATCAGTGCTATTCTATTTAATTTGCATCAATAATCCTTGCATGAAAAAAGTAACACAAGCTCATCAATGCCTGCCTATTGTCATGAAACTTTTAGGGCAAGGTTTTAAAAAGTACATTCTTTCAAGTTCTCTTCAGGTATTTGCTAATGAATTGACTTTTCTGTCAGAGACACCAAACAGTGAAAAAGCTCAATGGTTTTTGGAGTAGAGTTCACAGCTTTAGAAAATACAGTATTTTGTTTAGATTTTGTATTTTAGACATTCCAATTTAATAATTTCAGAATATTTGGTATAATTTTGAGTTTAAAACTTCAATAAATGAAGAAAAAATCTGACCTGCCTGTATAAATACAGGCTTATATAAACACATACCATATTTTGATAAACTAATTTGGTAGCCTCAAGACTTCAGCAGTTTGAACTCTGCTGAGTATGTCAACAATACAAAACAAATGTTGACTGTTTTGAAGATTGCTACAAATTATATCAAGAGAGCCTAATTACTTATTACAAGTGGAACAGCTGTTTGTTTTCCTCTGTTTCATTGCGTATGTGTATCCAGCCTCCTTCTCAGAGCTAACATGCTTGTGAAAGGAAAAATACAGCCCTCGAAGATAGTACCAATCGTTCCAACTGAAGCCTGGTTGAATATTTGATTCCAATTCTTTGAAACTATATTTATATTGAAAGCCCTCTAATTCCTTTTTCTATAAAGGGTCAGGAAGATTCAAAGAATTAGTGTGTCTTTCTGCAGGTCAGTGGTTCCCAACCACATAGACAAGTCTGGGATTGGTCTAAGAACATCACCACAAAGGGTTAATAAGCTTTGCTAACCCTGTGGCAGTTTTGTGTGATGCAACAATGGCAGTTTTAAGGGAAGGGGAAACTGGAGGTGGGTGGGTGATATGTGGAACACTGACAATTCTCCTAAAGTGAGTCTCTGCTACAAGATGATTAGGAATGATGGGTTCAGTCAAAGAACAAGAGAAACCTCATTAGACTCAAAGTTACTTAACACAAGGATGCACACTAAACATTACACAAAAGGAGTTAATTTTCATACACTCGAATGATCAAATCAACACATGGCTGCAAAATATGTCCAATTTTGCAATTACACAGGGACGCTACATGATATGTTTTTAAGGTAATGGGATCCTTTCATTTCCAGAAATTAATGCCTTAATAAAGTACTGCTTTTATGTCTAGGCCTGTTGAGAAATTAGCAGGAAAGGTAAAGGCCATCATATCCAATTAACAAAGTACAGAGTTTACACAGCAACTACATATCTATTATTTTATTGGAGATTACATAAAGACCTAATACATTTCTTACTGCTCTGCAATGTCTTTGTAAACAAAGCTTAGGTCTCATTATCTTTCCATTGAAAGCAAAGCAAAAAAGTAAAGTAGGGGAACAGAAGTCAGTGATGATCATGCAAATCAGAAGATCACACAGGAGATTTTGCTTTAGCCCTTTAGCACAAATCAAAGAGCATGTTATTTCCGTTCTAACAAACCAGTGGCTTGATACAGGAAAAAAGAAAGATATTCTAAGGAGACTTTACCTTGGAGTGTGCCTAGTAGTGAGGCAGGCTGTCAGTGGAGAGAAACTGTACAGATTTTGAAAACTGCTTTGTGACTGTGGGAAAACTTCTAAGCCTTCTTTAAAATGGCTACTTGATATTTCTAGTTAAATGACTTAAATTTTCTTATGGCATGTACTTTCCAAGTCAGTATTGTCTAATAATTTGTTGGCTGTTATTGACAATATGGTAATATTGTTGAATAAAATAAGTTATTAAGAAAAAAAAAGGAGAAAGGGGAAAATAACTATTAAAACTGGTCAAACCCCCTGGGCTGGTGTAAACCGACTATATCTGACCATAAGATGGTGCTGGTGCTACTGCACTGGCAATGAACATGGCACTGGCAAAGCCACAAGTGTCAAGCACAAAGGTGCTACTGGGTAACAGTTTCCTTTTCTCATGACTTTTATAAATGGCATTTGCTGAAGTCCAGTAACAAGAACATGTCAGTTCTTGCCCAAGTCTCTGTAACCGCAGAACATCTTGTAGAAAGGGAGCTAAGAGTGGGAAAAGAAAGTAAAAGACGTTTTGGCCAAATGTATCTCATTCACAAAAAAAACCAACCAAAACCAGAGAGAGATCTAATTAAGAATAGACTCATTCTTTTTTCCCATTCTAATTAAAGATGCAACTGAACAATCCTGAATGTTCCCTCTGTGTTGCAATGGTGATCACACCATACTACCCAGGACATTAACATCCATATATACATACCTACATACATGCATACACACCATACAGGTATAAGCTGTGAATTTTCAGCATCTACCTAAACATTCCACATGAGAACATGGCTGTATGGAGAGCCTCGCAACTCTGCTCAGCTGGGAAAATTATCAAGATTAGCCAAAGGCTCTACTGTGAATTCAAGGCATTTTTCACCTATTTTTCAAGTTTCTTTTTCAAAGTAAAACCCCAATATTTTTTTTCCGGGAATTCGAAGTCTGGAAAAGTATATAATTTTCTTAAAAATTAATTTCATTATTGTACATTCTGAAAGTTACAGTTAAAAAATCCGTAGGAGATAAAGAATTTATTTGCATTTAATTGCACTAGAATTTGGCAAAAATACAAACAGCATAAGACAAAGAGTCCGTCAGTAACCATAATTACAGGCGTTATAAAATGTTTTTAAATTAAGCTACTGTGCCTCTTTTTTCCAAGAAAGAAGTCTATCAAATTTTTCTCACAGGTGTACTTCTACTTCACAATGTTTTTCAACACAGCTCTCCCTCAACTCTTTTCCCAGTTGAAAACTCACCCATAGCTCATTTTGTTATGTTTTCCAGTTCAGCTTTTTGAAGTCCTACCTGCACAGGACGACCATCTTCCTGGCCAATCATGTTCCTCCAGTCCTGCAGTGACTGCTGGAGGTTTTCCAGCCCAGTCTCCCAAAGCCTCACACCTCCTCCCATGTCCACAGTAACCAAACCGACTTTGCCCAGCGGTGCCAGCAGGGCATCAGCATCTGAGATCTTAGAGAGCCAAGATGTATATGGAGAGAGAGACTGTGACCTGAAAAACAAGAATTAATGTGATTTTTCTTGAAGATGCAATTAAAAGGGGGATGAGTATTTCTGCAGTTAAAGCGACAATTAAATGAAATTACATCCTCATTTCATGAGCGATTACAACTAAGCCCTGCAGACCCACTATTGTATTTGAAATTTTCCACCTACTGAAACTGGACATAACCAAAAGACACCTGACTGTATAAAAAGCAGTATAAAAGACCAGGCTGAAAGGCATTATGTTGCCAAAACCATTGCTGAAGTTTAGATACACTGCTGTATCTGATCTATCTAAAAGTAGTCCATCTTGAGAAAAAAAACTATTAAGAACACAAAAACTGTAAAAAGATGCTACAGAAAAATATAAAACTAAAAAGGAAATAGAGAGAACATGATCTGAGCACTGAGGAAGATATTTTTCCATCAACTTAGAGTAACACCTTTCTCTATTGCTTTAATAAAATATCAAGCTTTAAATACTCATTTAACAATGACACAGCTTTATGTACAGAGAATTGCAGCACTTTTTTAAACAGCCAGCTTGCTGACTAAAATCTACTGCTGAAAGACAGGGCCTAATAAGTACATAATATGAAGGGAAATTTAGACAACGTAGGGAAGAATCTATGCATTTTTCAGTACTGTTAATTATATGCATAAATGACTTGGCAACCTTACTAAAGGCAAAATTAATAATTTTCAAAAATTTAAGAAGGAGCAAGACATATGCTTCTACCTATGACTGAAACCACCATGTACTAACTCAACTGAAAGAGTTATCTCAGCATTGATAGGGCTAACTTTGCCAGAAGGAAGAAAAGCTGTTAGATCTTAACAGAGAACCATGCATACATATATGATGAAAATTTACTTTACTCATCGGTTCTTACTGGAGTACATTTTTAAATCTGGACTCCTGCTCAGATCTGCCATACACAGCTTAAATCCTAATGCTATCTTAAGGATCCTAATGTTGAAATATGGCTTTGTAATTTCTGTTATTTCCTATAAAATCCTAGTAAAAAATAAAGTGATTCCTTACTATTTTATAGAAATGTCTTTCATTTTTGAATGACTGTGTAAGAGGTAGGCCAATGGACTAATTATAAATGGTGAATAGTGCAAAAAGAATTCTCTATTAATTAAAGATTATTAATGAACAGGGATGGATTTAAATGAGAATAAGTACTGTAAAAATCAACATTGAGTGAATTAAAAAAAAATTCTTTGTGTGTGAGTTTCATACATGTGCTATTTAAATATGCAAAGTGGAGAGAGTGCCATTTAAAACAAAAATGTTTATTATTATTTTTACAGTAGAGAATGACAATTTGGGACCAAAATATATCTTTATACAATAAAACATTTGAAAATACTCTCTATAGTTGTGAGAGACAGATGCTAAAACCAAACAGAAGCCATAGAACCGGGCTATTTTAATTAATCATACAAGATACTTGTGTATCATGCAAGATACTTGGGAATGTATACTTTCCAAAGGGAGAACCACAGAAAAACTCAAGGTATTTTCAAAGTGAACTTTATATTGCACCTTTTTTCCCAGTTTCCTAACACCTAGGATCATTTTGCTTGTCTTTCTCAGATCCTAAGGACAGGGGAAAAGGAAAAGAAAATAAAGATTGCAAACCATAACAAAAGAGGGTTGAGAATAAAGTGGATGGAAGAGGGGGAAGGAACAAAGGGAATTAAAATCAGAAGATAAAGCTACCTTTCATATTTACTAATTAATTACTACATTTTCATTGGCATTACCTAGAAAAAATATAAATAATGTTGACAAAATTAGACTGCAAGGTTTGCAGAATTTTACATTAGGTATGAATTAGTCTTACTTTCCACATCAAAAGAAATATTTGCTTATCCTGAAGTAATAATAGACACTAAATTCTCTTTGCACTTATTCTAAGATGACAGTGCTCTAATCAATAAAATCAGTTACCTAGGAATTGCAATGTATTTGATTTTCTTTGAATTAAGATCTGTTACTTCCAAGTATCCAGCAGCTGGTGGAGGAGTGACATCTGAAAACAAACAAACATGTTATTTTCCAGCTGCATGTTTAACTGATCATTGCATTCACATTTAGCAGATTAAATTTAAACATTTTATTGCACAGTACCTGTCAAAAAATGATAAGCTTTCATATTCAATTTAGGAATATAACTTTCAAATAAGGAATTGTTTTATTATTACAATAGTGAGTAATCAGTCACAGATATAAAAGAACACTGTTTTTGTATGGAAAATGTCAAAATTACACACAAATATAGCTCTGTTCACAAAAGCACTATTCAAGCATTACTGCAACCCCTAACTTGCTGCTTTGATCTGTCACTGAAGATAATGACAGTTGTATATCTGACTTTAAACGCATATTGAGGAACATTTCAAAACATTGTGTTTATGACTTCCACTTGAAAACTTCTCCATAATACTGATCTAAACACTGTTCCCTGAAATTGAACCACATATTTTGGAGGCAGATTCTCAGTATGCAAAGATTTTATAACTTATAGGCCCTAGACTATCAAGCCTTAAATATTCTGCTTATGGACAGTTTAATGAATACAGCTATTATATGGCCCTTCCCTCAGAAATAAATTTGTGTTTATGTGCCTACAATGGCTTTTGCCAATTTATGAGTACACTGTGCCTGGGCTCAGAAGTGGCTTCCAGTTAGGAGCTGACTTTCATCTGTGTGGAGTAAATTGAGGCAGTTTCTCAGAAAAGAAACCACAAGACTGAATCACACAGCCCAGTATAGATATAAAATGGATGAAAGCAAACCTAGATTTTCCTCTTTCATCTCCTCAAAATGAAGGAGTCTGACCTTACCTGTAGAAGTGTTGATGCTTGCATAGAGCACACACAGAAAAGACCAGTAAGATCAGAAGCATAAGGAGATCTAATATTCAAAGGAGCACACAGAATAACTCACAGCAGCACTTTATGCATATCCAATGTATTTATATATTGATAGTATACATGCCTACAGCACCATATTTACTGACTTTAATCATCTTCATGAAAATGGGAGTATTAAACACATCAGAAACAGGGGGAAAACGTCTGGAAAAATGCAGGTTTGTGGGCCAAAGATAACTTTTGATTTCCCCTAGATTTTGTTACTGTTTTAAAATGTGCTCTCTCTCTTTTGTTAGTAATGAAGAGTAAGACACACATTAAAAATTCTGATGAACATCTAGAAAAAGGGCAGAACTAGAAAGGATGGAACTTTGGGATAAGAATTAAAAATTAAGTTAATGAATTACAGAAAGAACACAAACAAAGAAAAAAGACAAAGGATTGCAGAGTAGGAAGCAGACAAAAAGGCAATCAAATGTTCAAATGCTACACAAGAACTGCTGGCTAGGCCCCAGAACTGCAGTCAAGAATCTTGACAAGGAAACATGAACAACAGACATGAACAAGTGCAGTTTGTTCTTTTGCCAAAGCCTGACAGAGAAGAACAGCTATGCACAGCTCCAGACATCAAACTTTAAAGGAAAACAGACACAATGTTTAGTTCTGGGCTCCTCAGTACAAGGGAGACGTGGAGCTCCTGGAGCGGGTCCCGTGGAGGGCTACGCAGATAATGAGGAGATTGGAGCAATTCTCTTATGAGGAAAGGCTGAGGGACCCAGGCCTGCTCAGCCTCAAGAAAAGAAAACTGAGAAGGGACCTCATCAGTGTCTGTCAGTATCTAAAGCAGGGGTGTTAGAGGATGGACCAGGCTCCTCTCTGTGGTACCAAGCATTAGGACGAGAGGGAAGAGACTGAAAATGATGCACAGAAAGTTGCATCTGAACATGAGAAAAAACTTCTTTACTGTGATGGTGACTGGAATTGGATGCTCAGAGAGGTTGTATAGTTTCCTTCCCTGGAGAGGAACTGTTTGGACGCAATTCTGAGTAACATACTCTAGAGGACCGGGCTGAGCAGGGAGATTAGATCAGATGACCTCAGGTGGTCCCTTCCAACCTTACCCATTCCGTGATGCTATGACATGAAATAGTCCTGAGGATGACAAAGCGGTCAGAACAGGTGGGCTATAAGGACAAATGAAAGATTTTTTTTCCTAAACAGAGGGTTTTTTAAAAAAATATATCCAATCCTATTGAGAAGATTGTTATAGAGAGCAATATTATCCTGAGTGAGTGAAGCTGACATGAAGTATTCAGTTTTGTTTAAAGAAAGGAAAGATGAATACCATGAAAAGCAGTTCTTATACAAAGAGAATGAAGCAATGCAATAGGCCAATCATTTGACAAACATCAGTTAAGAAGAGACTACGTGTCATGCTGCCCCTATATAAACAGGTGGACCAGATGTGTCAAGGCTATTTTGGTAACATTGTGTGTTACAATACATGTTGTTCCAGTTACTGTCAAACTCACAGAGATACACACTAAGTAATAGGCTGTTATTTTATGTTCATTTTAGAAAGTGCTGAGAATCCAAATAAATATTTGATCTCAAGTAGTCTCTACAGTCTTGTTTTTAGAATAAACATTGATTCTTCTGTGCTGGATTTTGCCATGATCTCTTTTCTAAGTTTATATTTCGTGCCCATACATCTATTTGGCAGTCTTTGGGGAAATTATTACTTGTATAATTTCTTTTCAAATATAACTATAATTTGGTTTACAGTTCCAATAAAATATATAGGCAATTATTTCTTTGCTTATTCCTGGAACAGCTTGAGAAATACCTATTGGAATATGCTAGAATTGGCTGAGTACTTTGAATTATTAATGGAAATGGAAGGCTGTATGCCAGAACTGACCATTTGTTCAAGAAGATGAGAAAGAAGATCTGACAGATATGGAAACAAAATCAAAAACATAGAACAGCTTCTCAAAGTCAACAGAAGACAATAGTGCAAGAACTTCACGGGACTGACACATACTTGATTTCATGTAGCAGGATGCCTTTGCTTCACTTTACCATCTCTCAAGGAAGGATACAACTTTCATAGGTAAGTAACTACAGGTTTCCAATACAGAAACAATGGAACACCATTAGAAATAAGTAACACTAAATTTCAAGGGACCAAGACTGTTAAGCAGCAATTGGTAGCAGTTAAATGTGTATTCAATCAAATCTTCTGTCAATTACTGAGACTGAGAAGCAGACCTCCAGAAGAAACAACAGCCCAGCAGACAGGGTTGCGAGAACAGAATCTCAAATGGGCATCACAAGGGCTACTACCTTATTATCTCATCTTCCAAGTGAGCACAAAGACACATGATTCTCTTTTTCTGTCTTCCCTTTTTCACTTGGAAATGTTTTTGATTTGTACCATAACAAGGGCAATACTAGGTCCCTCTAATCCAGTATCCCGCCTCCAAGAGTAATTAGATGCTTGAAATGTGTAAGAATAGACAAGTGCACAATGGTATTTTCCTCAAGTCACCAACCAGTTCCAACCTAGGGGCTTCTTAAACTGCATGTTTCTTAAACTGTCTGTGTTTCTATATCTATGTATTTAGCTAACTTTCCAGGAGTTTGACCAGTTTTCTTTTGGATTCACCTTTCAGCATTCACAACATCCGTTGGGAAGCAGTTTCACAGGTTAGTACTCTATGAAGAACTATGTCTTGTTATTTTGATGAAGTTCCTAGTAGCTTCATTAGCTGCTCCCTAACTCTGGTACTGAGAGCAAAATTGTTGTGTTTTTTTCCACATCTCCATGCCATACATGTTTTTAGAACTCTAACATTGTCACCCTGATTTTTTCAGCCTTCTCTTCTGTTTCACAGTTTCATGTTTTGGGATCTTTCTCACGCTCTGGTCTGTAAACACTGGCCAATGATATTATAGTTTCAAGGAAAGTTTTCGTTCTTGATCTTAGAGATATGAACAGCTGATGGACAGTTGTCTTGACCAATGGGATGGGGAGAGGTGTCAACCTTCTCCCCCAATCCCTGGCCTTTGTAGGAATACTATATAATGGAGTCAGATTCTTTTAAATAAACCTAGTTTTTAGTTCATGCCTTCTGATCAAAGTGTAAGTGTGTGTTTGTGTGTGTGTGACAAACTGCGTCATCACATATGTCCCTCTCCTGATCCTCACACATTGGAGGGTTGGCCAGTGCAATCTTGCTCATCCTTGTTGTCTTTTTCTGACACCTTGAGATGGAAGACCAAAACGGAACAGCATTATTGACACGTGGATTTGCACAACAGCACAAAGAGGTCCTCAGCTTTTTTCTGTTTCTTCCCTAGTAACTCTTAACATTTGATTTGCTTCTTTCAAGTGCTACTGAGCTTTGAACTGCTATCTTAATGAAACCATCTATCGTGAAAGCAAAATGCTTGCAAGATGTTCTCATCATCCCCATCTTTTTTGATGTGGAATTAGCGTTCTTTTCCTCCTCCACATATTCATCTATACCGAATTTCACCTGTTATTTCTATTGCATTCAGAATTGTAGTCCTTCTCGTAATGCTTCATGGTAAATCCTTCCTACCATGAATAATAACCAGTATTATCACCACTGTTACTTCAGTGTTAATTAATTTTTCAAATTTTTTTATGACATGCTGAGTAGCACAGGTCGTCATAGGTTTTCCCTCATAGCTCCTCCTTCACTAAAAAATTCAGCCATTAACTGATAAATGGAAATATCTTGAAAAAGTCCTGAAAAAGGCTATGGTTCAGAAAACCTAGAGTCTTGCTCAGGTCCTATTTAATTGAATCACTAAAGTTGTATTAAACATGATTCAGTTAAAATTAGTCTTTGTAATTCATAAATTAAGACATCCCTCAGAAAAGAAAAATCAGTGATAATGATCTTCAAGGCATGAGATCTTTCAGCTTTAATGGCCATAAACCACTGTACAAACCTCATACAATTTTCTATACATTTAAAGCTATCAATCACTATTCATAAATATATTTCATCACAGCTGAGAAAGAAAATCGAACTGCTTCATCAGACAGAGGCCAATTCTCAGACTGATAATATGCTCAGGTTACTGGTATCCTGGATTCATGAAGAATGTCCCCTGGTTTTTGATTATAATAAACTAGCAATACAAGGTGTTACATAGGACAACAACTTAAAAGGCTTTTAGAAATAGCAGTCAAGATCTCAATTTAGGTATCACTTGGAAGCACTGAGAAAAGATACCACCCTCACTCCCAAATTAGTAAACTAATTTTAACAAAAGCTCAGAGGATTTACCTTCTAAAACATCTACTTCATATTCAGACTTTTTTTTTCTGTGAAGGTCTGAAGAAAAGTGACCCAGCCTGACCCTTCTGCAGTTTATAAAGTATGAGAAGATTACAGCCTCAACTTGTATAATTAGTTCCAAGGTTCTAAATCCAACTAATTTTATTAAGTTTAATCTTTTTAAGAGGTAATCTTTCCTTCAGTTACAAAAGAAGGTAACTGAGGTTTTCTTCCTTGTTGATACCCTTGACTTGGCTTCTTCAGTCAAGTAAATGTTTTATCCTCTTGGTAATAAAAAGGGTTTCTCTACATAGGGACTTGATCTGTGTTAAATGAGGATAGGCAGATTAGATCATTCATTCTATTTGAGTTAATTTGGAATAAAATGTTTATTCTGGGACAGAGTTGACACAGAGATTAAATCAGAAATAGCCTCTTGTGCTGATGAATTCAAGTCATTCTACCATGCACAAATATTTTGGTAATTTTCTCTTTTGATAGTAAACTTCGGAAATTCCTAAAGATAACTAATGCAAAACTCACAAATGCTGTCATTTAACACTAATTGGTATATTTTTAGTTATTGGCTAAAGAAGCTAAAGTTATAATGGTAAGAGAAAGCTTGGCACGGCAGCACAAAAATGTCTGAAGATCTGTAGTCTACACCTGCTTTATTAGTGTCAGAACGGAGGATGGCTTTCCTGCATATGACTGTTGTTTAGGCAACATTTTCTTGGACAGGAGAAGAACTAAATAGTCTGGGTTCCTCAGTTTGGAGAGAAAACAGGAGTGACTGAAGTTTGCCAAGTCATGAAGGTGATGGTTAAGGTGAATGCAAAACTGTTACTCACCCAAGCCTGCAATGCCAGAAAAGGGAGACCTGATAAACATGTTAAGAAATCAATTGATCACAAAAAATCATGAACTTGTGAGTTTGCTGCGGAGATGCACAGATTCAAAGAGGCACCAGATAAACTAGTGGACAACAGGTCCATAAAAGGAGATTTAAAGCCTGAGGCAGGGATGTCCTCTGCAACATCCCCAGCAAAACAAGTGCAAATATTGAGAACATAGGAAGAGAAAGACAAAGAAGTGGACAGGTTCACATGCATTCCCAAAATAACCTCTCCTATTTTCCCTGCTGGGTGTAGAATTCTGAGTTAGTCATACAACAGGTTTATCTCTGCATCTCTGAGATGGCACTGAGCAGAAGCAAGAAATACTGGTGAAGGTCAATTGCTGAACTAGAATGGTCATATTCTGTTACTGGGTTTCCTCTGCACACAGACAGAAATCCTATCTACTGAGATATCCACAGTAGACACCCTGTTAATTCCTCAGAAGTATAATTTAGCATGCTAATAAGATTCAAATTAATTTTAAAACTAAGTGCAACTGCACTCATTCCTTCTCAAGTACCTGCTCTCTGACTATTTAAGAACATTCTGGAAAAATTAATGAGTGATAGCAGATTACAAAACAAAAAAACAACTGTGTTGCAGCACAAGTATATGAACCTCTTACCTTTTGGGTAAATGTCTTTCAGAGGCACATCTCCAGGTGCTAAAATTCGGACTATTTGATTGGAAGCCAATAAAGTAACACAATTGGTTTGTTTTGCAGCTCCTGTTTTCTTCTGGGCTCCATAATAAAATGGATCAGAAGGAGAAGCACGTTTGTGACTCAGAGAGGAGTTTCTTTTCCAGCTATACACTTCACTGGGAGACTGCAAAAGAGAAGGTGTCTACTGAAGAAAACGGTACTATTATTAAATCTAAGAACAAACACTTCTTGATAAGTTCCACTTCTTATTTAATTTCAAATCAAATGTAGCTATTCTGGTCACTTCTTATGCGCTACCACATGACAAGTAATGACCTGGATTATTTTGTCATCAAAAACTCCTATTGGGGTTGAAAACCAACAAACCATCTACATGAGTTCTAGGCATCAAGATGCTCTGAAGCTGAATCAACTTTCTTTTGTTTTTTTTTAAAATTTGAACCAGGAACAGAAAGGATTGAAATGACCTAATTTGCAATCAAGCTGCATAAAAAACTGTTAGGTTTCCACTAATAGAGATAAATGCAAACATGTATTTCAGTAATAAATTCAAAGCTAAGCAATAAGGCTGGGACTTAGCTCCAGGTTCAGAGATTTAAGTGTACGTCTCCACATGAAAGCCAGTGGCTTCATCTCCTATTGTGGTTGAAAGAGCCTGCCGAAAAAATCATCTTGACAGTATCAGTGTTTGGTAAACTGAGTACTGTTATTACAAAAAAGAGCTCAGATACCTTGTTCATACTAAACACCTACACCACGAGCACTAAGCACTGAATCTGAAGTTTTGCCCCATAACTCTTACATTCAGCCTCAGCACTCCCTCTTTGAAATTCACATGGATAACTGAAACTGTCTGAGGAAAGATGGTACCGCACTCTAATTCAGGCAGAGCCAAAAATGCTTCATCACCCACAATGGTGCGTTAGTATTGAAGTGTGCAGCTTCTTTAGTGCTCCCTCCTCTAGACCACTTCCCTTTGCCAGCAATAAACTCACATCTATTGTAAGTAATATGAGAAGCTCAAATATTCAATCCAGCAATATAAAACCAAACCAAGGAAAACTCAAAAGCTAATTGCAAAGATGGTCTTACTGACAAAAATATATTTTTGAATCATTTTGGACTGCAAAGAATTTTCCTCTGTCATTTGGCTTCCCCAAAATTCATGTCCGTTAACAGTCACGTTTTCTAATATGCCCCAATTTATCAAATGAACATGACATACAATTACTCATTGCATAACCACCACCCTTTTTATGTACCATTAGGTGGCAAATATAAAAAAAAAAAAGTCCAAAGAATTTAACATACTGCTTGTGTTTTCCCTGTGTTTGCCTTTACTCTTTGCGACAGCTCTAGTCATTAGACTGCTCAGTTTCACTTTCTTTTCTGGTCCTTTTCTAACTGTGTCATGGCAGTGAGCACACTTACATGTAGTATTTACACTTAAGTACATTATTCAGTAGTAAAGAGGATTTATAGTTTCGCTATAATTTTCTGTATCTTTTTTTTCTTTTTCCCTTATCTAGTCTCGCACACTGGGCAAATTCACACTGAACGGTTCAAAATCATACTGGTATCCTTTTCCTCAGAGGTTATGCTTAGTTAAAAAACTGTAAAAACACATGATTTAGAAAATATTACTTGAGCCAGCACTGCTCAGAGCTCACCAAAAATGAATTTTGTCTGTGCTAGACATTGTGTTGTCCCATTTCTTACTATCTAAAATACCACCGACAACCCTCTAGATTAGATTACCATAACAAATGGTGTACACTACATGAATTTGTCCCTTGCTGTTATTCCCTTCTTTTTCCAAATCCTTTGGTGAACAGGTACTTAACGGGTTACAGAATAAATGAGACCACATTATTTCATCGTACAATAATGCTGAGTATTTACCAAGAGGTCTGGGAAACCAATAACAATAGTAGCATAATTATGCTCATCTGAGAAGATCCTGTTGGGGGAGCTGATCTTTTGTCCCACAGCTGCACTGAGGTTTTCTGAAGATAGCTGGTCAGCTGAAACTGCATGAGGCACACACAGTTCTGACACTAAACAGGAAAATTAAGCAAAATGAAAGTTATTAAATCCAGATGTGTAATAGGAAATTATATTAACTGTAAGAGTGCTGAGCACTGAACACTGGCTATTACTTTGAGCGCAAAAGTACTAAAAAGCAGAAGATCTGATTATACAATACTGTAACACAGAGGAGAAGGAAGTAATCCCATTTTTGTAAAACCGAGTACTTAAAATCAGGAAATGGTAGCTTTCTAGTTGCTTATACCACTTAATTTTGCCCTCTACTGTACAAATGAGGCAGGAAGCCTATGGAATAGAACAGAACAGTATGTGATCTCATTGAAAATTGTTATAATGCAAATGCACCAAAAGGGAAAACATAGGTTTGTACAGGTCAATGTGAGATTTCTTGGTGGTTCTCTTGCTGTCTTTGCAATTTAGATAATGGTGTTTGTAATGCATTTCTGTTAAATAATGGTCTGGTTTTCTTTGTCTTTAAGCTAAGAAAAACTGAATTTTATTCTGTGCATCTGTGAGAGCCCTTTACCTTGCCTCAAATTACCAACACAGTCAGAACCTGCTATCTTTAGTTCTGCACTGTTTCCACTTCGATGGTCACAAGACTATCTTGTTCACATGGCAGTGGGAGAAAATCTTTCCTCTCTCAAAGGATAAATGGTCTGGGTCAGCAGTAAACCCACACTGGTCTACCTTATTTTAATTCTCCTGCCACAGATTCTGCTTCAAAGAGCAGGACCAGGCTGAAGATGTTACATTTGGGGTTTGCTGGATGATTTGGAAAAGGTGGACAGGGAATATGATAGTATTTCAGAATGGAAGAGAAGAAACAAGATAACAATGGATAAAAATAGCACAGAAAGCATGCAACAATAACCTGCCCACAAATACTTTGAGACTGGAAATTATAATAACATTTCTATCCATCTGAGGAATGATACTCCAGAATGTTTTCTAAATAAGGTAGTAAGAGGAAGGAAACTACTGTGCTCTGATAGTGCTTGATAAGTTGGTAGAGTAAACTGTACAAGAGTTAAAAAGGACTCTGGATATTTAGGCTATGGTTAGTTTTTTGTATCCACCTGGTTGCTGTTTATGTAAACGAAGCTCTATTATTTGTCAATAACATTTGTTTGTACCATGTTTAGACTGTGTTAATCTCATTCTTCTTATTTATGCTAGCCACAAGAACCAGAACAAACCTGTTCCTTCTCTAAGAGATAAAAAGTGGTTTCTCTGTTTGCCTCCTCTGCCTCTGATATATAATGATCAAAACCTATGAACTCTTAAGTGGGGTGCACACGTACTTCCAGTCTTATTAAACCAAGTAGACTAAAGATTTTGTGCACTGTGATCAAATGCGTTGAAAATGCTATCAGATTTGAAGACAGACATCTTACCAGGCAGAATGACGACCATTGCAGATTTCTGCTTTACTGTGTAACTAAGATATGCCTCAATGCCTAGCACCATCAAGGAATTTTACTGATCAAATTCCCCCTGTCTTTTAACAAAAGTGTGATGGTCCCAATGGCCTCCTGCACACTATCAATGGAACTACAGAAACTCTGAGAGTTCTGTTCTGTTTTAACAGTAGGTGGCTTGTATTTTTCTAAGGGTTGGGAAATGTTTTCTAGCTCATCTAAGTGTGAGTAGAACTTCAACAGTCTACAGCCTGGAATCATTAGTATATTTGTTCCCTTCTATTCCTGTTCTAATTCCTGCCTAGTCATCTTTCTTCCTTTTTGATTCAACATGCTTGTCTGTTTGCTGAAAGTCCAGGATTGAGGGTTTTGAACACTACATTGAAAAAAAAATGATTTATTCAAACAACTTGAAGTTTGAGCATAGTATGTGCCATGCCTTGAGAAAAGCTGTTATTATTAACCAAACATGATAAGGGGGAAAAAACAGAATCAGAGATGGTCACTCAGACCTTTAAAGAGTCTTGGCTGTGCAGGTGCAAACAGAAATGACCAAATGAACACAAAAAAAAGGAACTAGCCAAGCTTGCATTCAGTACCTGTTGTTAAGCCAAAACCCATGTCTGCTGGCTCTTCACTCAATGCATGCAGCTGGCAAACCTCACTGTCTTGAGCTTCCATATGGGCACGCTTGGTTAAAAGAAATTTCCTGTAAAAGATATGCGTTTATAATAATTCCTGATTAGACTTGTCACTCTGAACAAGGACTTTTATGTTCTGAAACAGTGAAAACATTCTACATTTATATAAACAAGGTTATCAACACCTTTTGCTAAAACTAAATATAATTTCCCAAACATCGCTGAGGTAGGAAAGGGTAGGCTTCTGGTAACTATTCACATACTTTCATTTGCTGTGTATTTATAAAAATGAGACAGCAGAGTAACATTTATGTCATGTGATCATGAAAGTAAAGGAAGCAGGGGCTAACTCTGGACAACATGTCTGTATTTCCAGAGATAGGTCCACCAACATCCTTATTTCTAAAGATCAATATCACCTCAGTAAAATTAATATGAACATGCATATGATCAAAGCTAGTCTAGACTTGCAGAGGCTGGCATATCCTCTTCATTTCCTACTCTAAAAGTCTATCTGCATTTTCAGCACAACAAATCTGCATCTTAAACATTCACTTTTTAAGTCCAGCCAGTTTCACAAACAGAAAAACCACTTTGAGACCAGGACTGAAACTCCTGAACACAAACAAGACACAAACAACAAATAATGCCATCAAGAAAACCAGGCTAAACTAACTTATTTGTTTCGTTTTCCACCAAGAGCCACCGGTCTTCAGCCACCAAGAAAACAGATTTCAGACTGATTGGAAGTGAGATGGTGTGAGTTTGACCCTCCAATACATCCAGTACAATAAGGTGGTTTCTGTAAAATTGGAAGCCAAGAAAAGAATAATCAGATAGGGATATACACAAGGAGCTCTGATATAAATCAATTTAATACAAGGATATAATTTACTCTCACCCTGTTTCTTTGTAGAATACCAGCCAGTTTTTGTGTGAAAACTCTCGGCACATTTTGTAGCTGCTCTGTATAAAAATACGTCATAGGACAATTAGTGTTTGTTAGATTTGTCCCAGTGAGTTTCCCTGACTCCTCTGAAAATGTATTAGTTTTTTTTCTTTTTATTTAGAAGAATCCACAGCTTTAATTACCTCTCAAAATGTTTGCCTTGTTCCTAGTCATAAATTGTATAATAACTGCGTTCATTATTTTGGACACAATTCGTTGTAACAAAATGTTCCATTATTTCCAGTTCTAACCCTAAAAAGGGATATTTTAAAGACACCCATCTTCAAAAAAATTATTTATGTTTTTTTATATCAATATTCCATAACAATGCTGTTTTATGTGTAAGACATTTAAACATACATAAGAGTAAACAATTAAATGCTTGGGCTGTAAAACCAGGAAAGACTTAATGACCCTGTTTTTCCAGTAGTGACATTTGCTTTTAAAAAAACTTGGTATAAGAAGTGCTATTCCTCACCACATCTTCTTTGTTGCTCCACCAAGATGTTCTCTTAGGAGAGTCTTGAGCATCTGGTGAGAGCAAAAGTCGGCGAAGGGCACCGTTGCTTGTATCCAGCAACAAAACAACATTGCTCTGTAAATGAAAAGCAGATCCATGTACATCTGAAGCTCATTTAAGAGACTATAACAAATCTATCTGAAGCACTTCTGCAACTTGAGCCACTTAGGACATTTTGAAAAGATGATCTAGATTTTGTTGCAAAATGTAATCTGGATTTTCTTGGTTCATTTCGAAGTTCACGGAGAAATTGAATTGAAGAGATTAAGTACATGCAAGGGCTGGAATGATATTACAATTTTTCCACAGCATTTTTTCTCAACAACTCACATTCACTTCTACATAACCTCTAGAAACTGGACTAGTATGGTTTACATGTCTAAGATGCAGCTACAGATAGCTTTAGAACCAATTAGTTCTGTCAAGTCAGTAAAATATTTCATTTCAATTTTTATGTTTTCTTACCAATTTTCTGTTGTACCAATTGCTTAAGTCCCACTGAAGGTGACAAACTGGTGAAAGAAGACACAGCTTAGTACTTTCTCTCCAAGTTCATACTTCTGATACTGTGGAGCCTATTAAATACTCCAAGGACAATCCTTCAGTGACCTGCACTCTCTCACAGCTTATAGTGTCAGAGGTAGAACAGCTACTGGAGGACAGCAGGATGACTCAAAAGGATGGAGACCAGAAGCAGATGGGATGGTGCAAATCTCCATGTATCATATGAAAAAATGGTGTGCTAAATTTTGAACTTCTTCAGATTTCTCATTTGTTACTTGATGCCCAAGGGTCAACACATGCTATCAAATGATGGAGGCTTTTTAAACACCTCTTTTTGCAAAGTACTATAGCTCCTAATGTGTTTAACTAAGAATTCAAGACAATACTCATTCAGGGCCAACCTTAACTGCATCAAATGAAATTCAAAAGGTACAAAGGAATAAGTTAATTAAGGTTTGGGTTCAATTTTTTGTTTGCCATTGAAGGAAATGTTCAGTTCTGCAAGGACATTAGGTTCTGCAAGGAGTTACTAAAAGTAAACTGCCTACGTACAACATGTGCAATAACGCACAATAGACGTTAAGGAAGTAAAACATAAATTCCCACAAATTCCCCTAAATAAAACAAACACAAACAATCTGAGTCACAGCAGTTTTGTTCTTTTTGGGTACTCTTCATACTTTCACTAGAAATATTTGTGAGAGTTAACTTTAATAATGACAGTAGTTTGAAACTAAATATGGTAAAGCATTTAAAATATTATCATGTTATTCGGAGCATTTGGGAATTTCAGTTCAAGTTCAATATTTCTAAAAAAAGAAGCTTGCTTATGTACTACAAACCAAAATTATAGAAATGTGGTTCAGGAAAAAAAAAAAAAGGGACATTTGCTTTGGATTTTGGTTTTCTGCCATATTTCATTTATACAATTCTGAAACAGCATTAGCCTTCCACGTGAGATAAAGAACACATATGAATCAACTACATTCTTCCACTTAGTGTTAAATTTATGAGAGCAGTTGGTAGTATAAAAAGCTTCTCTACCCCACCCCTTTTGATGTTAATGGTTTCCTTCTGTGCTAAGTGATTGATGTATATTCTGTCTGTATTTAAGAATAGATTTTTGCGTCACTTATGAACACATCCAAGAGCAGCTCTGGCAACTCTTCAAGTGGGCTGGGAGAAGACGTTGGTGCGCAATTCTGCTCTGTTTGTTCTTGACTGGGAGAAAAGTAACCTTTGGGCGACCTCCCGACCCCAGTGTCTGGAATTCCAAACTCTGAACAGATGCAATAACCAATCTTGTGAAGTGGTGTGTCTTTATTTTTAGTTACAAAGTTTTCCTTTCCTTACTGCTGTTTTTATTTTAGCTAGCATTTTCCTCTAAAAAGTTCTTAAACAGAACAGGGCTGTGACTTCATTTTGCTGGTATGGGAAGTTGGTCCTTATGGTTTTGCAGGCAGAGGGGAGAACTTGGGGAAGTTTCAGAGTGGGAGAGTGCAAATAACTTAGTTTAACATTCTTGTATTCTTCTCCCCAAACTCACTGTCAGTTTTCATCTGTTCTGTCCTCAACATTCATGTCCTGAGCAAGCAAGCCTGCAAACACACTGTCTGCTTCAGACTGAGGCTCATCCTTAGCTTGGCAGGGTAATCATACATCCTCTTGCCTCCTGTCCCATCTTTTCTATTAGGGTTACTCAAGGATGCCTTGAGTGATAGAAACATAACAATCCTGCAACTGTCAATATTAGGCACAGATACAAACAAAAACACACTGTTCATCAGGTTCAACTGGAAAAAGTCTGTGCAAGAATTTACAGTTTGGGGCTCAAACATCTTCATAGGTAGGGAAATGTATGCATATAGATTACTGGGGTTTAACTAATGCAAGTAGTGTCTTTCAGGTGATTTGTGAGACTTTACTGTATTCAATATTTCAATGAACTGAGAACAACAAGTAGTGGTATAAGCTTTGTGCTCATGGAAAATAAGTCTTCTCTCATTCTACAGAAGGTGCACACAGTTCTATATAAGCAGACCTTTACTATAAGGTATACTCATAGAAAAGGAAAGTCTTATATGATATTAAAAAAAAAAGAAGAAGAGAACTACTTATTGAAGAAAATAAGAAAATATACCCTTTGTTCTGAAGACATACATCAGAATATCATGGGGAACGGAGGTTACAGATGTTATTACTATTATGTAAGTGCTGTTTCCATATTCAGGTCCCTGCTTGTGCTTCAAGCCAGATCACAACTGCTAAAAGAAGTCTTCTTTTAAAAAATGGTTGCTATCTCCTATGTACAGTGAGTGAGGTGGATCTCTGTGTCAGTTTCTATGCCACAGACTCCCTTGTTATCAGAGAGGTTTGACAGAACTGCAGCAGCACATGAGACAGGGAGAAGCATTTCCCTCCCTCCCCACCCCACTTCCTGACCAAGAAAGATAAAAGCAGAGTAAAAGGATGCCGGTAGGACACTGCCTGAACACAGCTGCTTGTGCTCTCTGATGTAGACTGTAGGTTACTCTGTTTGTCCAGTTGTAGCCTTTCAACACAGTAAAATGCTTGTAAAAAATCCAGGAAGTGTGCTGTTAATTTATGGGCAAAACAATTCTCCACGTACAGTTTGCTCCTACAACCCCACATAAAATCATGCATAGAAGTTATCAAAATTCTTTTTTGTCTGTACTTGTTCTCCTTCTGACCAGTAGAATTTATAGATGCAGAAAGAAAAGTGCATACGGAAGGCACAAAGCTTTAGCAGGAAATAAGAGTAGGCCCTGAAGTGCTTGCGGGGAGGACAGATGGCAGAGACATTGCTGCTTTGAAAAGATGAATGCAGTTCCCATCTTAAAAAGAAGTTACTTGAGATTTCTGCAGAGTCCTTCCAAAGTCCACGAGTTTAGTCTGAACAAAAAGATAGAGTCAAAACAGCTTGCACTCACTAAGACCGTCACCATGAGGAATAAAATCATCTACCCTTTCTTCCAAGAAGATGTAAATGTGGCTTAAAATCAGATACATTTTCCACTTGTGACATTAAGTTAAATCCCTGAGGAGTTTACTTTCAGTAAATTTTTATTTTAAAGGACTGGAAGAAATGGTTATTTTTCATTTTATTTCACTGGAGGGCTCTCCTGAATATAGATGGATGTCATCTGGGAACAAGATAAAACACACAAGCTTATCTGAAGAGCCACAATATCCTAAGTTCATCTTTTCCAATGAGGTTATCATCCATTTTAAATTGTTCTTTTTTATATCTCAGTCAGAAACATTAATTTCTAAAGACATTTATTAAAAGAAAAAATTGAAAAAGCTGCTTTTGGTATTGTCTAATTAATGGGTTAGACTGATTATTATGAAATAGCACTTGCCAAGTGGCCCCTTTATTTAATAAATGCAAGTTCTTATTTCTACAAATATTGTTAATACTTCTTGGTCTTTTTGCAACTAAACAGATGAATCTCTAAAGCATCAAATATGTTATTTATTTATATTTGTTTTTCTCGTTTTGTTTGACCCTGGCACAAGTACCTAACCCTTGTAGCCTTGCTCAAAATGCAGATGTGCCACTTATCTACTTTTCTTAACATGTGAATGCTGCAAGTTCTGAGTGTATGCCTTCCAGTGATCTTAGTACACCCAAACGTAGGCATATTGACTATATGCCAAGCCTCCTTCTTTAGGCAGTGGAAAGAGAGAGGTGCTTCCAGAGGGCAATTAAACATGTTCTGCTTTAGCTGAGATGCTCTTCAGGTCACCTTTATTCTCCCAGCAACAACAGAAGGTACTTGGATGATTATCTTAGACCATATGCTTACCTGCTAACATCAATAATAATGGATTAAATTTCATACACTCCAACATCCACCTCATTTCAGAGGTGCAGAGAGAACATGATTTTTCCATGGCTCCACCATAGGAGGAGTTAGGAATAAAGCCTAAACTCTATGTGGAAAAATTACACTGCTTGAGAATTCCTCTTGTGATTCAGTGGGAACTAGAGATCCTAACACTTTAACCCCAACATAAGGAAGGATAGCAGTGGCTGTGAAGACTACAACAACCGCACTCATCTAACCTATGTTTTAGTGCCTCACTTGAGAACCAATCCCAAATAAATTACCAATGTAGTCCATGGATACAAGCATGCAACATACAAGAGAATAATTTTTCTTCTTTTTTTTGTTTTCTGTCTAAGTTACTTGCTTAAGTTCTCAAGAAGTCTAAAATTACTTCTGAATGGTGACCTAAGAATAGGACTTTCTGCAAACAAGTTTGTAATTAAATGAAACATATTTTCAGAAACAATGAATAAGGTCTGCATTAATGGTAAAAATATGTAAAAAGTCCTAAGATAATGCAAAATATTCAGAATATTTTAATTCTGTATTATTTTCCAGTGTAAAACAGGCTTATTTACAGCCAAGACATATTCACCTATAGCACTTGCCAAGAAAGGCAAGTCTGAAACTGGCAACATTTAAGCTTTGTCAGAGTAAAACATAAGGTTACAATGTGACTGAAGTCATCTGGGAAGGGACACTGAACTACCACTGAACTACCACAGTCTTTCCACAGAACAGATTTTATTTGAGTCTGAAAGATGTATCTATCATACCATCACTAAAAGGTATATTCCATGAGGACAGCCAAAACCCGACTCTGAGATAACTACCTAAAAGCTTCATGGAATAACCTTCATTTCTAACACCAGACAGCACTGTGATTTGGTTAAAAACAAAATGGTAGGAATTTTTGAGATTTGGAATGCAAAGAATATTGCTGGCTTTATATTAAAAATTGTGAGACATTCTAAACATTACTAGATACAAGACAGACTGCCATCTGTTTTAGTTTTCTGCATCAACTTTACTGAAGGAAGCCAAGAATTATTTAGAACCAAAAAAAGTGCTATATGCACCTCAAAATAGCCCAAATGGTATTTCTATAGCTGTTCAACAAGCAGGTAACCACAGAATAGTATTGTTTCCAGTTTGCATTGGAAAGTATCCAGTAGGTAGCTGCACCTGCATAGGCAGCTCTACCAAAGGCAGAAGAATTGCGTTTCTCATAAGGCACTGAGCTTAACTGCAGCATCTGACAGCAGAAAGTGGCATCAACACTTGACAAATGTTCCTGAAACAACATTATTGCAGAAATGCCAGAAATGACTGAAAACTATTAACACCCCAACTCAATGTAGGAAACATTCTTCTGGATTGAAGCCTCTCATCTACTGAAAAACTGACAAGGGAAATTCAAAGAAAGGAAAAACCAGCCGACAATCATGACCAGATTTAATAATGGCCTGCGTCAAACCACAATGACAGGTAGGTAGTGTAATAAACTAGTATTAATGTTAAAAAATAAACAGCAGCTGCCTGGTATATACTGTTGTCTCTTCCCACTCCTGGGCAAAGAAGTTTTGCATGGGAAATGTTACAATCACATTGGAAATTACATTGGGAAAGTGCAAAATATGCAATAGTTGTCTTTAAAAGAGAATTTGAGTCAGACCAACACTGAAATTGTTAGTGGTTCTCGTTTTGTATTGCTGATGTCAAGGCTTACCTAGTCTTTCTTCTAGTCTCGACACTTCACAGGTTACAGAAGAAGAAATATGAGGATTCACAAAACAAATATGGAGCAAATACAAGCAACGTTTTACTTGAAATGTTTACTTGACTCAGAAAATGTCTCTTTTATATACTAGTTGAAAGTAAAATGGAGACAAGACTGGAGCAGAACATAAGTTTACATAAAACACTTTACTCTGTACTTTGCAAACATATGCTGTTTGACTGAGACTCCTGAACTTCACCCCTCTCCCCCTCTCTCCCTCTATCAGTAAGAGAAGATAAGCAGGTAGAACTCAGTTTCAAAAATAGAAGAGGACATTGTCCAGCTAAAGTGTGCAAGAGGAAAATCACCATTTAAAAACTAAAGCTGAAGGCAACTCCCAAGCTACAAGTACAGTAAAAGAGAGAACATTCAGCAGGAGGTAGCCTTGTCCAGTCTACAGAGGTAGTGTCCCCAGTGGCATACCCTCATGACACTGCTTTGCTCATGACTAAGCATTTAGCTGGAATTTTTTTTTTTTTACCTCCTCTTCATGTAGAACCACTTGACCTTTAAGTGGATTTCCCAGCGGTGCTGCAGTCACAAAAGGTTGCCAGACACTTCCAACTGTTCTTGGGAAGAGGTCATAAAGATCCACAAAGTATCCAGTCTTACTAGAAACATTCATGAAGTACAAGGAAACAGGATTGCACGTGGTAACATAAAGAACATTTCCATGTTCCTCTTCTGAAATAAGAAAACAAAATAGTGAAAGGCTATTGATATTGTGCATTCCTCTTCCGGAAATAGATATGTCATAAACTTGGCAGATGATATAGCAAAAAGTACTGGAAAATTACCACTGTTGACAAGGGAGACAAAGAGAAATGATCTCTTGATATTAACCAATGTCAACAGGCAGAACCTTGACACAACACTATTAAGCCTAAACAAGTAGTCCAAGACACATTTGGGTAGGCATGACTGCAGTGTCTGCCAGTTGCTGGTATGTTCATCTGATTTTGTTTGTTTATAATCTTGTTTCTTCTTCTTTCTCTATCCTATCCTCCTTTAAATTCATGTATTTAATAATTAAACATAGGTTGAATGCATTGTACAGAACTTTTCACATAAACCACCTTCCTGAATTATTTCAGACAATTCTTGAAACCAATACAAAGCTACCTGATTTGTATTTTGTTTCAATCTAAGTCTGCTAATGTATTTGTAAATTGGACTGCAAGTGGAAAGAGCAGCATTCCAGTATTGATCATTAAAGATCTGTTTATCATACATTATAATGTTTAGACTGATGCCTTGGAATGGCTACCTAGAACAGAGGCTAGACAGAGATAGAGAATAAAGTAGTTTGTTATTAAAGGCCTTTAACAGATACACCTTCGGCAGTGCTGGAGCCATGCAGAGTCTACACCCAAGATGGATGATGGTCATGAGTTTTTCAGGCAGATGGAAGTTTGGTCTATTTGCATATCAGAGGTTAATTGTCCAATTACAGCTTCAGTAATGAAGTCACATTCCCCCAGTTTGCTCTGCCCTCAATTTACTTTTCTTTATACATTTTGAAGCCTGAGGCTATGAAGGTGACCTTGTTTCTCAGGCCTAGAAGGATTGTTTCGTGTGACCAAAATGTGAAGAGAGCTTACTAACACTTTATATGGAGTTCAGAGTTATATACTAATGCAGTATAGGATCTGAAAAATATAAAAGCTAAAAACTTAAAGCATCAAGACATGCTTAATGATGAACCCTAAAAACATCCATGAATATTTCCAATGGTGCCAATTCCCCCTGGGCCATAAGCTGTAGAGGTAACTAAGGCAAGTTTGGTCCAGTGAGAAAGAATCAGTATAAGAACAGAGGAAAAAAGCACAGCACTCTCCAAGTTAAAAGATTTGTATTAGAACTGAATTGAGAGAAGAAAAGTCAAAGATTTGTTTTTGTCAGGTAATGAAGTGCTGAACTTAAAAATTTAACCTGCAATTCTGTGGTTGTGTTCTACTTTAATTACACAGCTTTCTCTTAGTTTGAGAAAGATGCATATCCTTACAATGACCACAATGACTCAGTGGAATTATGCACTGATTTCAGTGGTTAATTTTTGTATTTCACCTACTATTAAAAAAAAAAGCAGAAAAAGATAAGTTATTCCTACAGTTCACTCCCATATGCCATATTTTTAATTACCATATTACAATCCCTACTATTATTCCTACAGTCTACTGCAAGCATATCTAGAAATACACACTACTGTAAATGCACTGGAGTGTTATTACTACACTTGAAATCCCTTATATTGCCCTTTTATATTCTGCCACTGGCCATTGGCAAGCACTTACAAAGTCAACAGCCCAGTCTTTCCTCATCTCCAGGACATCTCACCTCTTTGTAACATTGCAGATCATTACAAACGCCAGTAGTTTTCTTACTGTACCTTTTGTTACCGTGACATCACAAACTAAGTTAATTTCATCTAAAGGCAGTGTCCAAAATGCAAGTTCTTCTGTGAAACTGATGGACCTAGCTTCATGTCGTTCCAGTGGAAAGCCTTGAATATTTAAGTACACAGGACCCTAAAACAAAAAATAACCATGAGGGCTGCCTAAAATATTCCACTCTCCGTTGTTTATGAAAATACAGAGGTTTTCTTCATGTTGTAATACTCTTAACAATAAAAAAACCTACTAAATAATTTTTTATTTATTACTAAACAAATTAAAGGGAAAAGGAAATGCCTTTTCTACAAACTCTCTCAATGTCCATACCACCATTTCCTTTATGGTATAGAAACCTCTTGCCTCTCCTCTTTAGTCTTTTCATGGCATTTTCTTACTATATAAAGTTCAAATCTCATCCATACACCACAATAGAAGTATAGGTTTTTCCTTACTCACTGGAGTAATAATTACTGAAGTTAAGCCAAGAACTCAGAGCTGAAAAGGACTTAGAAACTTTGGCTGCTGATCAAATTGTACCAAAGGTCCAGGTTCAAACTTGCCCGTGCCAAAGACCTGTAAGACTTCAGCTGCAGGCAAAATAGAAATAGAAAACAGCTATGTTTTCAGTCTCTGCTCTTAGCCAAAAATTGAGATCTGGAGCCTGTAGCTGGCCATCCCCAAACATCCAAAACAGCTAGAACATTTTTTCAGATAAGGTATTTTCAGTATCCTTATAAATACTTCTTTTCAAGAACTTCTGGTCAAACTTAATGATTTTCAAGCACATCTTACACTGTGAGGGCTAGGTACACAAAAATAGTAATTTTTTGAGTCAGTGTAAAAACTCCAAGAACAAGCAACAAGGACCATACCTTGTATATACTCTTTTTCCTGAAGACATTAATGAGATTTTATATTTGTCACATCCTAATACATAAAACCAGTATTACATGAATAAAAAAAAAATTTAAAAGACAAACCTTTACATCTATTTTTTGAGTTTCTGATGGACACAGCATTTTCTTTTGTGCATTTCCTGGCTGATCAACTTTCCAGTAGCCCATAAACTTATGATCTGGTAATGGCAGTCTGTCAAATAATGCAGGAACAAATGAAGTTTTACATTTATTAACCAGTAATGATATAGAATAAATAATTTAGACAACAGCATTTTTCCAACAAAATATATCTGAAGACTCTCTTGCAGAAAGTGTTTCCTTGCTAAAATATTTAATTCATTTTTAAATCACAAAAATTTTAGTCTTCTGGACTACTAATACAGACACAATCTAAGCAGCATCATAAAAGAATGCATATAAAACGGCCTAAAAAGGAGAAGTTTTCCAGTCTGAATTATGTGAGATATATCCAAACCATCTCTTGCTTTGCTTTATTTGGATCAGGCAGATTGTGACAGCACCCTTTAAAGGAACTCCTGTCAGTAGCTCACTCTTCTAAAAGACTAGCAGAATAAGCACAGTAAGCACTGTGGGTTGTTAACCACACAATTAAAGTTCTCCAAATTATTTCTGTTTATTTTACCACTGCTCACATGAATAAAGGCAAAGGAATACAGACATGAGAGTATCCCATTGCCTTCTGGCCAGTACAATCTACAGAAAGGACAGGGGCATCTTCAAAAGCCACATTTGCTTGCCTTGGTCTAATTTCCTCATTTCTGTATCTTTTATCTAAGGAAGAAATATGTGGACCACAGCAAAACTCATTTATACAGGAAAAGAAAATGCTGATGTGTGACAATGTAGCATCACAGCTAAATTACAGACAGCGCAATTTCTCTTTCTCTTTCTTTCTTTTTCTTTCTTTCTTTCTTTTCCTTTCTCTCTTTTTCTTTCTCTTTCCTCTGAAGTGATTTATGGCTGCTGAAAGCAGTTTGACTTCATTAATTGGCATGGATACCTTCAAGCCAACAAACTCATAACTTTCAGCTTCTTTTCTTTGGGACCAGTCGCTCCTGAAGAGACCTCCTGTCAAAACAGCATTCTGTGTTACATGCTGTTGTACACTGTTGTACAGCTACAGGACTTGGCAAGAGAATAGAAGACATTCCTTCTTCCAGTTTCTATAAATATCTTCAAAGTCTATTTTAAAGAAGTCCTCTTACACTTTGTTAAAAGTATCTGCTTGGTCTCTTCCGTCCTATCTGATGATGCTTGTTCCTACTGTTACAATTATTTTCCCTCTCCTCACCAACCAACCTGGCACTTTTAGATATTAGAAGTTTTAAAAATTTCTTTTCTATATTATTTTCAGAATAATAAGGGATNTATCAGAGCCATCACAGGACACAGAATTTTTGTTCGTTTTAATCTGAGGAAAAAAAAGAAAAAAAAAAAAGATAAGTTGGACTCTACATAAAACAGAGAATTTTAGTTTTATTTTATTTTTCCCCTAAGAATTTATGGGAAAAGTCAGGGAATGAATACAGATATCCCTTAATCTTTGCCACTCATTTAGGAAAGATGTCATAACATTTCTTAATGGTATATTAATACCAAACCTGAAGCAACCAGTAGCCAGAAATCACAGGCATTCACTCAGCCTCCATCACCATTCTGCGCTTGGACCATCTGCCAGGGCAGTCAGATAGCCAAAGACTGTTTTGCAAACAGAAAATGGTTAGGATGCTATAGATCATTGGTGCCCACAGATAAATAAATGGCCAGCTGTCAGCAATGTGCCTTTGAGGTGTGTAATGAGGCAAGAGTATCTCATTAATTCTCTCTTTTAGTCAAAGAACCAGGAGAGTCTTCATTGCCTGTTTGTTGCCTGACTAAAAATATCAATAGACATCAATGTTTGTAGAGTGATTGATTTTGCATTTTTCCTAACTTCATTCTGCATTTTTTCATTCTTACACCTAGGTAATATAGCCAAAATTCTTCCCAAATGAAGAAGAGAAATTAAGCCAGATTAAAACAACAACAACAACAACAACAACAACAACAACAAAAACCCCCAAGTACATGGGGTTGTGTTCTTACATGGCAAATGACAACATTCAACATCATTAGGAAAAAACATTCATGATGTACTATTTCAACATATATAAAATTCTTAGTTACATTTATTCATGTAACCCGAAAAACAGGCAGTCAAGTCACTAGACTAAATGTCAGTTTAGATGTCTATGAGCTAGAATTTTACTACAGGCTTCCAATTGGTTTCTAAATGATTTCTTGACAAAGCATTGGTTATGTCTTGAGCCACAAGTTGTTTTGTGTGCAAAAAAAGCCCTGGAGAAACCCTCCTTTTGCTCTATGACTCTGAGTAGCATAATCTCTGATACGCCTGTAATCAGCAAGTTATTTCCCATTAGCTCAGTGGAACATCAGCTCATAAGGATTTGGACTTTAGTTTTAATTCCTTACACGTTACTCCCATGGACAACATCCTAGAAATCAACAACTTTACTAATCATCGTGAATAACTATTAAAATTTAAAACAAAACATATGTTAATAACCAGCTCTAACCAAACATCCTGCTTTTTACAGCACAGAACTACAGATTGCATTCCTGAATAAACATTTCTACTCTGTTTCAGTTTTCTGGAGATTTTCTTTGCTAATAGCTCCTCTCTTCCCCCAGGAAAACTGATTTCTACCTTCTCCTAGATTTTTGAGGTTTTGTTCTCTTCCCTTTTTCTGAATCATTTAGTTTCTCTGAGGCAGCAGAGCAAGTAATCATAAATAGCAAAGAGGAAGGAAACGTAGATTTGAATTTCAGAATAAAACACAAAGAAGAGTTAATAATATAAAGCTCTTTGTCAAGAGTAATAGGGATCTCATTCTTCCAGGGCCTGACAATTTTTTTTCTTTTTGCTGCCTCACCGTTCTCTCATGTAAATCTGGTCTAAGAAAGACTAAGAGTATTGAAGAAGCTGACGGCATTAGGGTCTTACAATCAGTCTGCTTCCTGAATGACTTTCAGGAGTGAGTGAGGGTGCAGAATGACTGGAACAACATATGCACACTGAAAATGTGTATATATCTTAACAGCCTTCCTCTGGAGAATACATATGATACACAACAAAGTAAAGAAATTACCTTCTTTTCCCAGGACTTATAAAAAGTAAATTTTGAAAATAACTTGAAGTGACAGGACTAGTAAAAACTTCACTAGATGCTCCTGGCACACTGCTCTATTTCAAATTAATTAACCAGACAGCATTTACATAAAAGGTAGATAGAATACAATAGAATAGATAACACTGGCAAAAATCTGTAAGGCAAAGAGATCTGATAGGTATAAAAAGTGCAGTGTCTGGGTAAGAGTGGTACTAAAACTTCATTGGTCTCTCCAACCTGGGGTGTACAGAGCAACCCGTGATTTTTGCCTTCCTCAAAAGCTGGAAAGGGTTTCCAGAACAGGAAAAACTACAGGTAGACTGCATTATACTTGTAAGAAATCTAAGATTTAAGAGCAAGTTCTCAGAAATTATTCCTTATCAGTTCTTTGATAATGGATGTGTCAAAACATGTTGCCTAAGGAAAATTCAAAATTATTTTTATGTTTATTCACCCTTAATTTTATATCCTGGTTTTCTACATGATTACTGCTGTCCATGAAATGTTTATATAGACAGGTATTTTGTCCAGAAAAGTGATTGCACAAGACCTACAGCTGATGGGGCAATTCTACAAAAAATTACTATTTAGCCTGAATTTCTGCATGCACAGCTCTCAAAAGGAGAAATGATCTGTCAAAACATAGTTCTCTTGGGCTGCTAGAAAACTTTTCAAAGTGACACCGATAGAACACAATTGCTTTCCATTTTATACTTTTAATTTAGGAAAATAACTTATTTTAGAGTATTTAAAAAAAGATCAAACAACAAAAAACCTAAATCACCAAACAACTGTGTTTAAAAAGACAACAGAACCTGCTTTATGAAGTTATTTGTTTAGCTTTCAGAGAACATAATAGAAGATGGCTAGGAATCTTGTAAAACTGAAGTTCCACTGAAATCAAATTCCTCACTGTCAGACATCATATTAGTTAGTACAGCTGTGGACATGAACTACGACTGACAACAAACCTGCTTAATAAATGATCTCGTAAACCAGCTCAGTGCTGGCACGGAATGTATTATTCAAGGCCTCCAGTAACAGCGTGTGCTCCATCTAGCTAAAAAGATTTCCATCCCATGTAACCTTTTTGGACTTAAGTAAGATACAGCTTGAAATCAGGAAAACTCCTTGCCAAACAATTCTTCATAAATTATCCAAACATATTTTGATTTGAATACATTCAGGAGACATTCTGGAGTAGACATTCAGAACACTTGTATGTTAAAACTCCTGTTCCCTGACAATTCCCCTTCCTCAGCTGGCCCTTCAACACATAGGGTTGACAAGAGATATGTATGATATGAGACATATCCAATAATTAACTACAGATTACCCGGGGGAAAACAAAAGCCACACAAAAGAACAGTCTCAAGGGAAAAGCAAAGCTGTTAAAATTTACATATTTATATTACATATAAAACACCCAGTTCATATAAAATGAATATTGAAGTTATAGGAAGCACCTGGAAGTGAATAGTGACAGGAGGAAAAATACGGAATGGCAATTTCATCAAGCATAAATGAATTAGGATTAAATGCTGTTTTACCTAGAAATTGCAGATGGCCTGAACTGTGCAGGAAAATGGCAGATTAACACAAATTCAGAAAAATAACAGATGTCAATGGGAAACGACATAACAGATGTCAATAAGAAAAACAAAATGTAATTGTACACATAAAGAAAAAGAATGAGTCAGTACCATGAATAATTCATTTTACCTACTATGTCTTGGCAAACCATCATAGACAATCCATCTGCTTTACATACAATACTGATAAAAATTATAAACTAGTGGATAGGTGGTACCAGGAGACATAGACCGTATTTTAACACATGACAATACTGAACATGTCAGTGCCTTGAACAATGGTTATCCTACCTGGGGAAAAAAAGACAACTGAAGAAAGCAAAAAGACCAAGTAAAGCATTCCTTTACAGGTCTAATATATGATACTAATTTTGCTAATAGATAGATTAGCAAATTAATTTCTTCCTTGAAAGAACAACTATTGCAAGAATTATTCTGTAAACGGTCATTACACACCATCTAATCTTCCCTTCCAAGACTAGGTATATTAATTCCAGAGTCTAATCTAAAACTCCCATAAGGGTCACTGCAAGCATCTGTTCAATTTCTCCTAGATTTCAGCAATTTCAGCTGGATACATACTTAAATAATTCTTCTATTGAGACCCTGTATTTTAGTATGTTTCCTGTGTGTCTCACCGATTTTTTTTTCCTATAATTACAGCAGTTATGTTGCAGCACCAACTTATATAATTCTGATTTATACAAGTTTTCTTTTCTATTAATAGGTGACAGATTTCCCCAAAGTTTATTTTAATAAGAATTCACAAATTGTTTGATCCAAGACATGTCAGAGACAACCTGTATAAAGGAATCAGCATTTCACTGTAACTATTTTCCTGTCTCAGAATCTCCTGCAAATGCTTCTGTATCACAAAATTTAGTTGTACAGGATTTGTACTCTTATACAATGATTTTGCTGTTGTATGACTAACATCCTCGGGCAGAGTTGGTTTGGACTATTATCTCAGTTTTCGTGTTACTTAATAGAACTGCTGAGCAATTTATTATGATGGGTAGTAAGTCTTTAAAGTCTACCAGAAAAAGACTGGGGCATAGAAATCACACCTAGAAATCACACCTTCAGATTGCCAGCTTGTGAGAGCCTAGAAGCAGGTAGAAAAACAAGCTTAAAACAGAAAGTGATCTTGACGTCATAAAACCAATCTGAAAAAATCCAATACAGGAAGAAAAACATAAGTGTGAAGAAAGTTGATCACATAAAGCGAGGATGGGGTAAGAGCTATGGAAGGTTTTGCAAAAAGGATGTGGAGATTTATATTCAGAAAACCAGAGATTAGTTAAATATTGCATGAAATGCAAACATACTGGGCTTCTAAAATGTCAATACATTTCCATTCTGTACTCTCATCCTACTGTACTTGGCTCTAGCAAAAACGAACTTGACCCATTTCACACCCAATACTTAATGATGGACACACATCAAGTGAAGACAAGGAGCATAAAAGAAAAATAAAACCAGAGGCCTTAAAACCAGGGAAGATTGAGAGGTGGCTTTCTAGTGCCAAAGCTATTTAGAAACAAGACTGACTTGCCTTGGAAAGTTATAGAACTTCATCTCTAAAGGTCTTCAGGCGTGAATCACAAAAAAAGTGAGGTAAGGTTTTAGAATAGCCTGCATCTTTTCTGAAGGATGTGGGTTGGACTAGATTAACACCATTATCTTATTCTCAGATTCATGGAAAACAATAGAGAGGTCAGGACTTCAGTACCTTTCCTGCAGCAGTCCAAACAACATATACCAAATTACCTTAATGTGTCTGTCCATCATGGGAGCTTGCAATATGGGCTAGAACAGATTTGGAGAGATTACCTCAAGGTTCTTTAACCCCAAGACAGAACCAACTGTGCCTAAACGTGAAAGATGTGGCTGTAATTCAAGGTGATCTACATGTGGCTTATAAGCTCCATAGGAATGAATCTCATGACTAAAACCAAGGGTGTCTTACAATGGAGGGCTAAGAACCTGAAATGCCAGCTGTAGCAGATGCAAGTGAGGGATTAAGACCAAGACAGCCAGATCATCTAAGCCAGGTGCTCACCACAGCATGGTGAGATCTAAGAAAACGTTGCTTCTATCAGCTGTGTGTGAACTGCTGCTGTAGATTCTCCTCCCCGGGGCCTTCAGTGTACAAATTATGAGCCCACAGCTGCCTGTCTAGTGAAGTTTTTGATCTTGTGAGTATCTTTTAAGTCTGTTATCCTTGGTGTAACCTGTCCTAGAAAATCTCAGCGATGAATTCAAAATGATCAGGTGATTATCTTTAATTCAATATAATTACATTTTTTTTTATCGTCTCACTTCTAGACTGAGCAGTCCCCAATTACAGCAATCTTTCTCTTATGCTTCCTAAACCTCTGATTGTCTCATTACTAAAGAATCCTCTCCCACATCCAATACTTCTAAAATTATACAAAGAGCAAATATCTCAAAAACTATGACATTGTAATTCTTTAGAACAGAAATTACCAAGTGATGTTCAGCAAAGAAATTACGGCAAGAGTTTCAAGTGTGTTCTGTCAATTTGACAGGCTTTGTCATTGCTCAAAAACTGGTTCCCCAGGCATGTAATAGTCCTGTCATCAAGATTAAAAGGTATGCCACAGGCACTACACTGCCAATCTTTTTTAATAATTATATGTAGGATGTTAGATATGATAACAGTAGCGCTGCAGCAGTCAAAACCTATACATGGACACTTAACACCACAGAATGTGAAAGGCTGGAAAGGACCACAGTGGTCATCTGCTCCAACCTCCTGCCTCAAGCAGGGTCACCCTAGAGCACACGGCACAGGGTTGCAGCCAAAAGTTCTTGAATATCTCCAGTAAGAAACACTCCACAACCTCTCTGGGCAATTTGTTCCAGTGCTCACTTACCCACACCAGAATCACTATCAATACATCATGCCATAAAAATCAGTCCCTCCTTAGGAAATTTAAAGTATGTATGTCATGTGGCAACTCTATTTTCCATATATCCATAAAGCTTTCTCCATAAAAGGGAAATATTTGTTTCTTCATAAATAAATTACCTATTAGACCTCAAGACAGAGTAAGCTTCCTAATTACTTTTTAATATGATCCACTTAAGCTTGTTTTCTGAGAATTTTGGAAGAATGTATTACATTAGTTTCACAGAACCATAGAATAGTTTGGGTTGTAAGGGACCTTGAAGACCATCTGGTTCCAACCCCCCTGCCTTGGGAAGGGGCACCTTCCACTAGACCAGGTTGCTCAAAGCCCTGTCCAACATGGCCTTGACCACTTGTAGGGAGGGGGCATCCACAACTTCTCTGAGCAACCTGTTCCAGTGTCTTACCACCCTCACAGTAAAGAATTTCTTCCTAATATCTGATCTAAACATACTCCCTTTCTGGTTAAAGCCATTCCCCCTTGTCCTGTCAATAAAGGCCCTTGTAAAAAGTATCTCCAGTTTTCTGGTAAGGCCCCTTCAGAGACTGGGGGGCCTGGCCTCACGACAGGAGGGCATTACTACATTATGTAGCTAATTGATTCTAACCGCTGCAAAAGAAGTATATGGTGTAATGTGTCAACTAGTAATATAATTAAAGAATAACAGTGATTTACAGATACATTAAAAAGTTGTTCTTGGAGATTATATGCACTGCTCCATTCAGGAGAAATACTTTTGTAGAGCCCTCTGTGAGCATCAATGACAAAACCCAACTACCACTGAAGACAACTTTTTTTCCTGCAGACTTTGGTGATAAGTAACAGGACAGAAGTGTATTGCAATTCAATTAAAAACACAGGAGAAGAAACAAGTATTTCCCTTTATTAAGATATACCTGTTTTCCTTACAAGCTATTAATATGTACAAGGACATTATAGATTAAATATTAATAATAAGCAAATACTCTATCATGAAGTAACTTCTATTGTTGCAACTTATTTGGGAGATTATAAATTTGAACCAGTGGAGGATTGACTTCCAAGAATTCCAGGTTGTTTTTAAATTAACTAGCAGCAACATAGCACACTACAAGAAGTGGTCATGAGAAACATGTCTTCGTAATATTTATCTTATGTTATTCTTACTCCTTGGCCAGCTGTACATTGGTTGGTTTTGCTCCAATAGGTATCCCGTATCTGTGCAAAGTCTTGTATAAAATTTCACGCATTTCACTGTTGTAGGAGTCAAAGTCAAATACGTTTCGAACAACACTTGCCAGTCCTTCAGATGGAAATTTCTATAAAGAAACAGACCACCAAATTTCTTTTAGTGACTATCTATTAAGTTACAGCATATCATGATGTACTTCTAAAATGAACAATTGTAACAGTAACTTTGATTGACAAAGGCTGAAGTAATCACTACTTTTCATTTCCAGGACATAACTTCAAGTCAGAATGAAATTACTGACACTAAACTTGATTTAAACAAAAAAAAAAAGTGACAATTATTTAACACTAAACACCATTAATGGTTTAAAGAACTATTTTCATAATACACGTAACAAGATGGTGTAATCATTGAAGAATATAATTAATACTAGCCTGTATTTTTAAAATTTGCTTTCTGTAAACCATGAAGATATGACATAAAGACACACATTCATATAATTCACCCACACAATTAATTTAAGAATTCTGACTCTTATGTTGAATAATATTGAATATAGAGAAGCAGACAATACACTGCTTGGTTAACAAAAACTATTTTAGGTCATGATGGATTTGAGTAGACACAGAAATTCACTTAAGATTTACAAGCTTTTTTTTTCTTATGGAAAAGTACTAGTTGCAATGTGCTATGTACATTTAAAAATGCCAAATATTTATCAGACTTTCTTTAGTATCTTTAACAGAAATGAAAGCTTCGTTACTGTGCTGGACTGGTTATTCTGGATGAGGAATTAAATGGCTGGATGGTTGCATCCAGAGGGTAGTGGTCACTGGCTCAAGGTCCTGATGGAGATGTGTGACAAATGGTCAGTACAGACCTCAGGGGTCTGTACTGGGACCAGGAATGCTTATTATCTTCATCAATGATGTAGTGGGATTGAATGCACTCTCAGAAAATTTGCAGATGATACCAGGCTGACTGATAGAGCTAACATGCTTGTGGGATGGAATGCTGTCTGGAGGAACCTGTCTGGAGGTGCAGAAGTGGGGCCACAGGAATTTCATGGAGTTCAACATGGCCATGTGCATGGTCCTACACCTGGATTGGGGTTACCGTATCAGCATAGGCTAGAGGATGAATAACAGATTGACGGCAGCTCTGACAAGGACTTCGGAGTGCGGGAAGGTGAGAAATTGGACATGACCTGGCAATGTGCACTTGCAGCCCAGAAAGCCAAATGTATCCTGGGTGGCACTGAAAGCAGCGCAGGGTGAGGGAGGGGATTCTACCTCTCTGCTCTGGTGAGACTTCACTGGCAGAGTTGCATCCAGCTCTGGGGGTCCCAACATAAGAAAGACATGGACCTGCTGGATTGAGTCCATAGGAGGACCTGAAAGATGATCAGAGTGCTGGAGCACCTCTACTGTGAAGACAGGCTGAGAGAGTTACTCAGCCTGGAGAAAATTCTAAGGAGACCTTATAACACCTTCCAGTACCTAAAAGAGGTTATAAGAGAGTTGGAGAGGGACTGGAAGGGCATGTTGTGATAGGGCAAGAGGGAATGGCTTTAAACAGAAAAAGGACAGATTTAGATCAGGTATTAGGAGAAATTAATTTCTATGAGGGTAGTGAGTCACTGGCGCAGGTTGCCCAGAGAAGTTGTGGATGCCCTGTTCCTGAAGTGCTCAAGTACAGGTTGGATAGGGCTTTGAGCAACCTAGTCTAGTGGAAGGTGTCCCCTTCACACAGCTGCAGGGTGGGAATAGAACTAGAATAGAACTAGACTATCTTTTAGTTGCTTTCCAGCCAGAACTATTCTAGGATTCTCTAAGGTAAAATAAGAGAAATGAAGAATTTTTAATATTAACAAAACCACTCAGAGAAACAGATGTCATTGATTAAGAAAGCAACTGAGGTGGAAGATCCCCAGCTGGAGTAGGTATATGCCAAAAGGAGGCTGTGATCACTGGCTGTGGGAAGCCCACACTGGAGCAGGCTCCTGGCAGGACTTGTGGCCCTCTGGGGAGAGGAGCTCACCCTGGAGCAGGTTTGCTGGCAGAATCTGTGACCCTGTAAAAGGCCATTTCTTGCAAACTGCAGCCAGTGGGAAGTACTCATAATAGAGAAGCTCATGGAGGACTGTCTCCTATGGGAGGGACCCCACGCTGGAGAGGAGGAAGACAGAGAGGAGTCCTCCCCCTGAGGAGAAAGTGGTGGCAGAGACAATGTGTGACGAACTGATCACAGCCCCCTTTCCTCTTGTGCTGCTGAAGGGGAGGAGGTAGAGAAAGGCAGGAGTGAAGTTGAACATGAGAATAAGGGAGGAGTAGGGGGAAGGCATTTTAAGACCTGTGTTTATTTCTCATCTTCCTACTCTGATTTGATTTGCTATGAATTAAACTAATTTCCTCAAGTGAAGTCTGTTTTGCCTGTGACAGTCATTGGTGAATGATCTCTCCCTGCCCCTATCTTGATCTACAGGCATTTCATTATGTTTTCTCTTCCCAGCTGAGGAGGGGAGTGACAGAACAGATTGGTGGGCACCTGGCATCCAGCCAGGGTTAGCTCACCACAGATGCAAATGGAGCAAACCAAATAAAAAGAATTAAAAAAAAATAACTATCAACTTGCTGTATATCCTAGAACTTTACTGCCTAACTGATTTATTTTATCCTTTTTTTGGCAAGAGATGGGAGTGAGAATCTTTCTATTTAAAAATGTCTCACTCTTTCTCCACAGGCCTTTCATTCAAATACTAGATCTTTCAAGGACCTAGATACTTCCATCTCAATATGGCACATTTACAGTGATGAGCACAAACTTGTGAAGAGGTATTTTAGGAAGTTGTAGACTTAACTGTTTTTTCCCCATTAGTGAGTTAGACTGGTACAGAGAACTTGAAAAACAGACTTAAGTGTCAGAGAAGTTTATAAAGGTATTAAAAATACAGATATTTGAATCTTGATTAAAAATTAAAACAGAAGAAAACAGATTTTCAGAAATTTTTTGACCTGTACTCTTAATCAAATACCAGCATTAGGAGTTTAATATTTTTCCAACTTTATAAATATCTGATCTCTGTAATAAAATACATGTGACACGAGCAATACTAAAATTAGCTGGTCTCTGTGATAGACTACAATACCACTGCTAAATTAAGCTTGTACAAACCTTTTTTTATCTTTGATGTACATGGCACTGAATATTTTAGTACTAGTGTTGCTATAAAAGCATGTTAAACTATGTTCTGCTTTTTAAACCTGTCTATGAGGGACTTATAATAAGTTCTGCCTCATTACAGCTTAGCAAAATACAAGTTATTGTGGGATAATATAAAATTGTTCTACAGCCTGTGCCATCCTCTTTACAATGTCCAGTTCTTACTGAATGAAACAGGTATTAAACCCACTCTCCCATCAGCTATTCTAACTAAACACTGTATAAACATTTTACACGTAAGGTGTATTGAAAAGTCTGTGACAATGTTTAGTAGTCGAAGTGCTAACTTCTGTACTATTATTGCACCTTGGAGTCAAAAGTAGGCATCGTTCTGAAACAACATTTAAATGATGAATACTGCATTTTCTCTGTTCTTAGTGCAAAGCACAACCAACACACTGGCACCAAGCTATCTAACTCACTCATGAATTACACTGTCACCTGCACTAGGTACGGCAGAAACCTTGGTCAATTACTTCAAATAATATCCAGTTTTTCTGAGAAGTCTCCAAGTATGTCTGCAGTTTTCTGAATCACTGCATAACTTCTGACATCAATACACTTTTCTGCAATGAATTGCTTCAATAGTTCCATGCCTCTCATGTCAGCAGGACATCATAAAAAATTTCCTGAAGTACAACAGATGGCTTCTGGGAACACAAGCCACTTGTACAAAGGTCCTCTACTTCAATGATTAAAAAAAAAAAAATCACAACTCTCCTGTTTCAACCAGAAAAAATCCAATCCCTCTTTAATAACTGCTTGGACAACTACTTACTGAAGCAAGGAAACGATAGTTCACTTAAAGGGAAAAAAAGAAAAAGACAAGAAAACCCAAAAAAGGTTGAATGTTTGGGGTTTGAATTGAACATTAAAAAAATCATTTGGTTTCTATTGATTTTTAAAATGAGATTACTAGAGAAAATATTGATCTCTTATAAGTCTGTCTGGTTGTCATTCACTGATTCTTCCCCTTAAAAGTAACACTTCTGTGTGTACCTTAGATTATTTTCACCACTTAGATTCTTGGCTATTCCTTAAAACCATAACATAGGTTTTTGCCTTCATCAATTTTATATTTTTATTTATATATTGTATGCTTTATTTGATAGAGAATCTGACTTGGTGAAAAAGCCGTATTTTTATGGATCTAACATTTCATGAGGATACGTATTGCTACAGTCTGTGTCAAATCTATGAGCAAAATTGTAATTTTCCAGTAGAAACTGAGAACCTTAATTCAAAGATGCTATACCCATTGAAGTGTTCTGTACTTCTACCACTACCCTGAAAAGAAAGTGATAAATTATCTGGTATTCAATCTGTAATGAGTCCAGACTTTTTTGTTTTAGACTTCTACCTTGTGTTCTCACTAACGCATACTGCCCTATATACCTTGGTGTCTTCAGACATCTGACTATTTTCCATCTTGTCAGCACCATCTCAAAGGCCCACCCTGCACACTCTACCAGATCTCTGCCTACCAGCTCATTCCCCTCTGCTCTTGGTTTCCCCCTGCAGCCACCCCTGATGCCCTTTTAATGAATGTTGCCAGCTCTCTCTGTGCCTCCTCAGTTGTCCTTCAGCAGGGCCAGAAGCACCATGTCTATGGCTCATCCTGAGTGACGGACACACTAATGGACTAATCAGTACTCGTGTCTTTAGTGAGCATCATCTACTGCCAAACGAAACAGCTGAATTCTCTCCCTGCAATTTCAGTCAGTTCCTCTCTGTCACATAGTCACTGATTTTGATTAAACCAGCAGAAAACTAATTATCATTAAAAATTGATAAGTGAGATCAGTTGTGACTGGCCAAAAGGGTAAAAGGTTATTAAGCAGCAAAATGAGAAGGGGATATAAAGTGTTATTGATAAACCCAGTTTCCTTTGGAGATTAGGCTGCACATTAAAAAAAAAAAAAAAAGTACTATCTTACCACAGAAGCTTACTGAATAGGCCTTCAAACCTGATGATGAATAGACTTCAGGTCCAGAAGGTTTCTTAGGCATTTACTGCTCTAAAACTGTTATAACTAGTGTCTCAGATATAAACACGAAAGACGACTTATAAGAAAAAATCTACGCTTTCCAAAACTAAAAAAAAAGTTAGTAAAAAAGCTACTGCCATTTTATCTAGACTATTGTGGCTTTCCTGGTTAACATCTACAAAGGTCTCATGAAAAACAGCATATTGAATTGCAGAGAAGTAGTCATAGCATACCCCGAGTTCAGGCACCTTATGGTAACCCAACAGAGGTGGGCAGAGCTTCTGAGCTTACCCATAAGCTACTATTAACATAAAGACTTTTGACACTGACAGTCTGAAAACTGGAGGTGAGCGAACTGGAGAAAAGCTGTATCCAGGTCACCTGCCAACTAGAGCTGCAAGACCCAAATTTCCAATACATTATGTGAGGAGGAAAAGTTGCAGCAATCAAGTTAGGTACCTGCATTAGACATCTCTTCCTATTTCTCACTTTTGGGCCTTCAAAATAATTTGGTGTCTCAAGCATCACCAAACAAACCTTTCCCTAGGAAGAAGTTAGTGTGTAGGCGACCTAGCTCTTAGCAGTGTTTAAGCTATAACTAAATTACTACATTTTTCCTACTTGCATAATCTTTAAGGGAGGATAACCTTGTAACTGCATTCTCTATGTGTATCCTAAGTGCTGAAGATCACAGTAAGTCAGAGTCAGAGATTAGCCTAACAATACGCTGATACCATAGCAATGAGTATATTTTTAACTGACTAGTCCTGATGATCAGATGTGCTCTCAGACAGCAGTAATCAAAAGCAATTCTTCTCTCCAAAACATCCAACCTTTTTTTACACAAGCAAAGAATTCCAAAATTATGTGAAAGAAATCAACGCAATAGTACAAAGAGAGCAGGGCTGTGGAACTGCTGTAAGGGAAGCTGTTTAACAACATGACTAACTTCCCTCCTTCCTTCCTAAGGACCAGAAATTTTATTGACTCATTTCCCTCCCTCCTCCTTCTTCTCTACCTGAAGACTGAAAAGTTTCTTAATTTTCTTACATTATCTTTATATTCATTGTTTACATTTGGCTACTCCCATTTTTTTTAATTATTCAGATTGAAAAACAAGTTACAGTAAACAAAATGTTGTATTTTTGCTAGGAGACTGGGATCTTGAAAATGAATGTTACAAAACAAGTGAAAAATGCGTATTGGAGATGTATTTGGATATATATACTTTGAAAGAGGTGAAAGCTTAGCAGATGGGAAGCTTCCCCACGGAACTGCACCCAGTGTCCAGGTTGAAGTGACCGCACTAATCTGCTCAAGTGAAGGAGACAGAAGTAGACAGTAAGAGCCCTTAAGACAATTAGCAATGCAGCTCTTTCAATCTTCAATTAGATGCTGTTCACACTCAAATAAAACAAGAATTAAGTCTTCTGTTTCTGTACTGGTTACCAACAGAACTGAGTATAACTTCAGGTTACTTGGAGATAGATGATGAAGGAAAGCACCTTTGAAGGAAGGTAGGAGCAGCAGAAAGGTATGAAGACAAAAAGGAGTTCATTTAACAAACACCCTAAAAAATTAGCTTCTCAGCAGCACAGCAAATATTGCTCAAGTCTGTAATTTTTTCACTCTCATTTTGAATGTAACTGTGTGTTTAGAGATCAGCATGCACATGTTCTATCAGCTTGGGAAACAAATACCTATCAGCTGGTAATGGATCCTAATAGACTGCTTTGCTTATGTGTTCTTCTGGATTCCTCAGCCTTTAGGTCTGAATCTTCTTAACCCTTAGTACGAAGTTACAGAGCATTATTTTTTCTTTGTATTATTGATATCATAGTAGTACCAGTTTGTCTTGAGATCTTCTTGCACTCTCGAGCACAGAGCACAAAAATCTATTCTCCCCAGAAACCTAGATGAAGATTTTTAAAAGCAGTAATTCCAACCTGCAGGATTGGAATGTCCATGTATATGGCTGAATATGTGTGAATATGTTCATGACCACAAACACAAAACTATCATGCAACCCTGCTATACTATGCAGTATAAAACATAGGAGCAGTAGGTCAAAATGTGAGAAATTATATTTTAATTGTATTACTTACATTAATTTCCACTATTTTTTTTAAATCTAGGATTCAATAATTAAAGAAATGGTCTATAAATTAGCAAATTACCAACTTAAGGATTATAAACAGAACAAAAGAAAAGCAATGCTATTTCAAAGAGCATTAAGGCACTTTATATTTCAAATACTTCAGGCAAAAAACATCCTTCAATTTACAAAGACAGAAGTCAGACTTTACTGTAATATTTCAAAACCATCACCATTAAAAACCAGATCATCATTAAATCTGAATTCACAATTTTACAGTTAAATGTGTGTAGAAGTGATCCTGAATCCTACATATTCCCTTGGTGAGTTGTTATCCATCTATTTTCCTTAGAAAAAATCCACTATAGATGTATTACTATTATGTAGCAGGAATTGTTGTTTCACAGGAAAGGATTAAATCCACCAAATTTATAAGAGAATGAAATAAACAGCTGCACTATTCTGGAAGTATTATATATTAAATAAGGAATTTTATAATGAGGGAAAGAATGAACATTGCACACTGTATTCACAGTATGCATTTTTTTTTTCTCACACAGTAGAAAAACAGACTTACAGGGTTTATTTCTATCTATAAATAAATACTCAGAAAAAATATTTGCCCCCATGTACATCTGTGATCCTTACCCTCTGACTGTATGAACATCTGAATATTATGCTTCTTTCAAAATGTAAAATGTTTCATAAGAATTAAATAAAAAATGAATGAACAACAATGGCATCTTTTTTTTCTAAAACATTAAGGCATTAAAAAATCAGTATTGATGAACTCAAGTTCTCAATTAAATCTGACGTACTGTACCTGTAAATGTTTTACAATGTTCACAACTTCTCTAGTGGAATAGGGGTAGTTAATAATTCCTTGGTCAGCTAAGCTCCTGAGCTCTCCAAAAGCAGCTACCAGTTTCTGCAGAATCGCCTCTGGAACATCAGGACCATATTGTTTAAGCATTGCCAGTTCTGACTGTGGCTTGGGATTATCAACAGCATGGCAACTGAAGATGTCACCTACAAAAAAAACACAAAGTCATTTATGAGGAATTAACATCACAACAGCTCCTTTAAGTTTAATATTGCACCTTTAATAGAAAACATACGACTCAAAAGAATGCTGAGTACCAAATTGCTAAAACTGTGAAAAATGTGAAGTATGAGCTATGAAGAACATTGAGGTTTCTGGAAACACAGATCTCTCTTGTCATTTTAATGAAGCTGATATCATGAGGGAGAAATTACCTTCAAGAAGAAACACAAGTCAAATGAACACAGGAAAAAACAAAAGAAAAAAGACTTTAAGAAAACATAACTGGTTGAATGGAACGTATTTGTGAACCCCTTCAAAACACCATAGAATGCAGGGAAATCTTGAAATGCAGGAAGGCCCTAAAGCAAAACCAGTCAAGAGGTCTAGAGGAAATACTGAGTTCATCTTATCTTTTCTCCCTGCCTGTCTTGAAGTATGGTAAGAAATATGGCAAGATATTCTTTCCATACATTGGCATTATATTGATCCCAATCATATAACCTATACATCAAGTTTATTAATAAAAATTTTCTGAACAGTTGTACAAAACTTTAAAGAAGCATGATCAGATCATCAGGAAAACAACTTGAATTAACAGCAGAAGAGACCCTAAGCTGGAAAAACAGTATCAGTAAAGGACTGTAAAATCTCAGTCTCAACCACACCTCTGCCATGTGGCTCAAAAGCAGTAAACACTGGGATGATCGGTTTTGTTTAAAGGGTCCATATAAAGAAAGAAATTAAGCCATGAAAAAGAAATACGCTACAATAAAGTCTCCTGTAACACAGCTTGCTAAAATTCAGAGTCGCTGAGTTTCAGACAGAATGTCCATTCAGTGCACTCACCTGAAAACCAAAGAACTAGTAGGTAATATGGAAATGGGTTTGCACCTGCTTTTCAGTATGTAATTTCTTGCAGAATAAGAATTATGGCCAAAGTTAACAGGCAAAACCACATAAATTAGGTTCCTGCATATAAATGGCCAAGCTAACACAGATAATGCAGCCAGTGGAGTCTGGAGGGTATTAAGTTCACAGCCATCATTTAACAACAATGCCAAAACCTTGCCAGTGGCCCACTTAGACTAACACTGGACTATAAGGGCCAACGGATGCTTCATCACTTTCCCTTATGCAACTAAATTTCTTGCTTTTGCTATGAGATGAAGTTCTAGGGAATCTTTGTTGGCACACAGAATTTCTGGGACCTACCAGGAGCTTTCCAAAATAAAGCTTCGGTTGATATGAACATTGTTGATGTGATATTTGGACAGCCTTACCTAACACTGAGATGAATTCAGCATCTTGTCAAATATATGTATTTTACTAAGGCTATCATCTATGGCTATATGCATGGAGAATCAAATGAGGATTATGAAGCAGGCAGCACAGTGCTAGCAGCAAAAAATTCAGTAGCCTTTACTGTTGAAAGGAAAGAAAGGAACCACCCATGAAGCTACCATCTTTTGTACCAAACAGGACAGCACCTGAGCTGTTTGTTTGAGATGGGGAAAAAAATAGTGAGCAGTTTACAGAGGTATCAGGTGTCAAGCTTACTGTTAATTTGCTTGCTGTATTTGTATGCTCTATACACTTATTAGCAAAGATTTGCCATAACCTTCTGTCTGCAATGTCCATCCAGATCCCATAAAACAAAATAATTTTAACAGGGATGATCACATACAGTTTTTCCTTTCAGGGCAAGTTTGGGCACTTTTATTAAGATACGTGAATTTACATGATAGTCTTAGTGTCTTTCATGAATCAAAGTATCAATATGCATAAAGGCCCCTGCCCCTCATGGAATCTAATTAATAAAGACAGATATTCTATTAGTCAAGTCTATTAAAGATCATAAATTAATATGAATCACTTACCTAATGTGCCAAAAAAGTCATTACCCAGGAAAGGAAATCCAGGCCTATTTGCCAGAACTATCATTCTAAAATCAGGATGAATAACTATTACATTTTCTCTCTCCTCTACATGAGCACGATCTGGAAAAAAAATAAAATGTATCACTTGCATATTTAATCTTTGCAATACTGCATGAAGGAACAGATTAGGTGAAGAATTCTTAGAATTAGAAGAAAAATTCTTCTAATTTAATTATATTCTTCTTAGAAATAGAAGAACAGTTAGGGGGAAAAAAGGCTCAATAGGCTCTTACATGTTATTCAACTGAGTTTTCTAGGTTTCATTTTAAAATTTCATGGTTAGTTTCACAAAAATCTAATCAAAGTGTTTCATTGAAAAAAACAAAAAAATGCATCCACTCTTTTTGGGATGCAGACTACCTGTCCCCTTTATATTTAATTTCACTAAAATAGTGAAGCCAATGGTGAAAAAAAATGTAATTTTATATAGGTCTGACATTATTTGATCTGGGAAGATATGACTGAAATTCCTCCTGGTTACTACAAAAATTTGTGAGAAGACAGAGATGCATTATTTAACACATGTGAAGGCTCTGGTTCTCCAGAATCACTCAGACTGGCCCCATTCAGAACCTTGTTCCCTTTCAGCATGATTCCAGTGATACATGGTGTTTGGGAATGCTTTACCTGCCTCTAAAAAACTACAGTAATAATTAGGACTGGCTAGCAAAACAGTTTAGAATGAGCCCACCTAGAGTCTGTAAGGACAAGCAAAATTCAGGTGTGCCATGTGAGTGCTGAATGATTGCTGCACTCAAACATTATTCCCAATACTGTTAAAATGAAACTAATTGCATAAAGTATGCTGTCTAGTACCATCAAGAGAGACAATCAAATACTGTAGTTATTTGAAAAATAATGAAAAAAAAATTTATTTCCTGAAACTCAGATGAATTAAATTTCATCAAATTACAGATACTCTCATCCTGCAGAATATATTTAAATAATGAAGTAAGCATATAATCACAGAAGCATATGCAATACTTGATTAGATAAAACCATTAACAATTTGACCCTAGGTATACTCATATCTTCATTCTAGACCTGATCAAATGATTCCCCAACTGTCTAGATGGGCATAACCAAGATCATAATTTTCTCAACTAGATCTTTATTTCTTATGGTGAATGAGAAGCAGAGAGGTCAAGTTACAATTGCTGGGTTCAGGGGTTTTTTTTAATTCTTCAGCAAAATTCACAAGAATGCTAATTTAAGTAAACCTTAGTGGCTATTGCAAAAGTAGTAAAGAAAACTACTGAGTTCTTTGATTGTTAACTTTTTAGCAACAAACAATTTATCCATTTGGACTGTTTTGTGTTGCTACTGAGCAATGTAATTGCTGAAAACCAGTAACATGTTACATTTTACTCTAAACAATGAAAACACTTTTGCTCTACTTACTGGCAACAATTCGCCTTCCATCTGATAAAACCATTTCACCACTTTCTACTAAAGTTTTTAAGATACAGGTAACATTTGTTGGTGCTTTGTCTGCCTCATCAATTACCAAAATATGTCCAAACTTCACGGCTTTTACCTAGAAGAGAAAGGAATCGTAGCATCACTACCAGCCAAAACCCTACAAGCAGCTGCATTATGGATTTCTCAGTGAGCAGCAGTGATACCTCGGTGGCACTGAGACAAGAAAGTGACTTAGAACAGGGATAAGGTGTGACCAATCCACTACAGAAGGAAGAGGAGGCAGGTGAGGCAAGAAAGTTGGGTGCTTCCATTTCTCCTGGAGAGGGATGGATCTGGGCTCGATACTTCTGAGCCTGAGAGAATTTTAGCTTGCTAACCATTGCTAGCTCCTTTCCCAAGGGAAAGCTGTCAACAGTTTCTTTTTTCAAAACATCTCTCTCCGTTTCTCAAAACAGGTTAAGTAAACAGTGTTCCCTTTCCCATAACAACTGTCCCCAGGTGTTGTTTCCTATTACTTAACCAATGGAGAGAAGGGTCAGTCTGATGGACCAATGATATACCTTTTTAGCACAGCATGTTATAAAAGAAACTGTTGGAATTAAAATAAAGCCTTCTTTCTCTTCTAACAACTATATGGAGTCAATCTATTTTCGTGTTCTACCACAACAGATGGAAAGGGGTGTGCTAGGGAGGGGAGTGAGGAGCCTGACTGAACGACTTGGGAGTGCAGACAGAGAAGTGCAAAGCCACTTTGCATCTAGATTGTCAGCATGTGGCTAAAAGAATTGAAGAATGGCTGTAACAGCTGTTTGGAGACCAACTTAACAGGTAGATGCGAGGTGCTACAAAGCAGAAGGAGGCAAATACCACTCTACCAGTTAGAATGTGTCAGGTTAATACTAAATTATTTTCCATACTCATTTTGTGTGTAGGGACTTCCGAGAGTATCATCTTATTCACATTTGGCATAGCAAATGTGACAAATGTGATGAAATAAAAATTAATGTTTTCTACTATGCTCACTCACTGTGCCATGAAAAATCAAATCATCAGCATTATAAATCAAAAACATTTCCAAATATAAAATCCAAATGCTACTACTGACCAGTGGTGAGTCCTCATATATAATAAGACCATCCTTTACAGAAGGTTGTAGGGTAAGGCTTTGTACAGTGGTATCCCTGAAATGTGGAAAAGCAGATGGTATTAATTAAAAATACACAGGAATTTTAGTTACAATAAAACACAAAATGAATAAATGAAAAACTGAATAGTCTCTTTTTCCTAAGAGGAAAAAAGTATCTTTTTTTAGAATATTTGAATAACTGGGAACAACAGTGTGCCAGCTTAGTGGTCAAAAGTGAGTATCCCTGCCTCTGCCAGGACTTTCACAGTAGTTCTGCATTTCTCATAAACCCTGAAAATAAAACCACTGGGAAGAGAATCAGTATTTTTTGTATGCAGGCACATTATTGATATTACTATTTCTAGTTAAGTATGCTGAAACTGTCATTTATGTGACAAACAGGAATTGTTATTGTTTTAGCTGTTCTCCACGTATCATCATGCAAAAAACCTATAAACAAACAAATCCAACAACAAATCATGTGGAATTCTTAAAATCAATTATTTTTAGTTCTCTCTAAGCTCTACTGGCTTGCTACATTTTATATCATGAACAGTATAAGCTCTTAGACGGGACAGAGGCTTCAGTAACAGAATTTCTTTCTGAAATTTTATTTGCATTTACATTGCTCAATTACCTTTTCTTTGAATTTAAAATAGTGTTCATTAAAATCTGTAACGAGAACATTACTTAATCGTCACTATTTTCATCTATTTTAACCACCACGGAATGTACAGATAAATAAAAAACAGTTGCAATTCAGAGAGGTGAAGCAACAGATATAACCACAATGGATTCACCTACATAAATTATGTCCATAACCTAGGAAAAGCCCCTCCTGACTGTATAAAATACTTGCCCAGATCTTCATCAAGATCTGTATAATTAACCCCATTTACTTTGGGGTTCAGAGGGATCAGAGAATAATCCAGTGATGAGTCATGACAGAAGATCCCCATGACTCCCATGCTTTCATGGGGCAACAGGAGATTCAATCTTAGGGCAAGTTGGTTTTGCCATCCCTTTCCTCTGGTATTTCAAAATTTGGATTAGTCTGTGTCAAGAGAATGATGGGCTGACCACAGGACAAAACCCATCAGGAGAACCTCTCTTAACACTGCTTGAGATCCACATACTGGTCCATTGGTAAGGTGTAGCAGTGTGGTTTTGTTGATTTGCCTTTATATGTTCTGTATGTTTGAATGGTTTATTCCATGTACCCCCGTTGTGGCTCATCCTTCGGTTGTACCCAGTTATCCCCTTCCTCACAATTGTATCCTTTCCTTACTCCCCTCGTCTGGTGACCTGCCTGTCACTCCAGGGCCCTTCCCAGCTTCTAGAAAGCTCTCTGAAGGGCGTTGAGTGATAGCTTGTAGCCAGAGGAATCCCCCTCCCTCTCAGGGAGATTGGTCCCTGAGGGCGTCCCTTACCCCTCGGACCTCTCCCTTGCTGGCCCTAATTGGTGGATCCCATGTCCTCTACCCTTTCCCCACATCCACATAAGAGTTCAGCCTCTGCTCTGGGCTCTGCCGAGGCAGAAGCTCCGAGATGAGGAGGCTCAGTCCAAGTCTCCCGATAACTCGTGTGGCAATCCTCGACAGAGTCCTCCTTTTATCCTCCCCATAGTCACTTCGCTTCCATACGCTATCGCCTTGGAGTTGGGACTGCCAGTAAACCCACAGGATCAGCTCCGATTGCCCAGCAGACAGAGCGGTACCTGCTCACTACTCACTGGGCCAGGGTTAGCTCAGGCAGGCAGAGCGGATGCTCAGAGAAGGCACGGTGACAGTAAGGTTGGCAACCTTTGCACTGTATGCAACATTTGGTGCAACAAAAATCTTTTCTTACCTTTCACAGCTGTGCTATGTAGCAAAACTGTTTGCTTAAGCCTAGCTGAGTCACTCTTCCAAATATCCACTTAGTTCTATCTAATTTTGCAACACCTTGTAAAACTCAACAATTCTGATAAGCTCCACGGGTACAGAAAATCAAACAGTACAGTTTGCAGCACACTATTAAGAGGCCTGCTTCCAATTACAGTTTTAAACTGAAAGCATAACTTGCACATTTCCTTTATTTGAAACTGCTGTCAGCAGGATTTCTGTCCCTAATAACTAGTAATTTCTTGTTTAGCTTTAAGCCCACAATTGATTTAAGCCCACAGTTTCTGTGCAGAGGAATGAAACAGAGGGCAGAAAGAGAGACTTCTAATGTTCAGCTACTTGATCTGAACTTCAGTCCAGAAGGGGAAAGATTACAAAGATGGGACCACCTTCACTTCATTTAACCCTGTCACAAGTAGGCAACCCCACCTCAAATAGTTACATTAACACTGTATTCACTTGCAACATACAATTTTTTTAATCACTAAAATAAGCAGTAGCACTTATCTATTATCCTAGAAATCCTACCATGGGCACAAAAACAAAGCTTCTGCTGTCATCCCGTGTGTCTAACCAGATTACACACAGGGGCAGAGAAATCAACAATGGATCAAAAAATAACAACAAACCAATGGTATTTGTTTCTTGAACACACATTATTTAGGGACTAAATTCTTAGATTGTATGTAGCAGCCTACTTCCACTATCAGCTAACATTTCTAGTTCAAGCCTATAAAGTGGCAGATGCAGAAGAATTTTAAAATGTGTAAACCAAATGCTGGAGTATATGAAGGTCACAGTCACAGGTACTAATCAGTCAGAAATAACTCAAGGAAAAATCTTCTGAGGAATTAATACGAGGTAAAAAGGGGAAGAATTTGTCAAATTTGAACTGTGATCTCTTAAAAGTAATAGGTGAGAAAAATGAGGGCCCAAGGATACCATAGGCCAAGAATAATGTAAAGGAAGATGCATTACAGATCATAAATTTGTACTCAGGAGATAATGCATGGAAAATAATAAAGTGAACGGAACACATCAGGAAATGAAGATCTCTAGTGAGGCTGTGGATGGTCACAGGTGATGACATAAGAAAAGACAAATGGTGTTTTACTGTAACATGAAACAGTATTTTACTTCTGCTGAGCGAGTTAATCCTCTGGCTCTGCAGAGATTACTTACAACTCCTTAATATGGAACACTGAGTTGTGCTTAGTATTCCATAATAATCACCAGCCCACACAAATCCTTAGGATGATCTCATTCTTCAGAGAAGACAGAATTGCCATATTTTTGGGGAAAATAAACACTACAAGAATTTACTGTTCATTTAAATGCTCTTACAAAAGTAGCATAATCAAAAACAATACAGGTATCAAGGGTATCAAACTAAAATAAAAATTGACATCCTGAATCTATCTTCTGATTTTTTTCTTATTTTATCTTTCTTCTGCTTTGTTGATAGTCAGCCTTAATATTTAAGGAAATATATTGGGGGATTTACAATGTGTTACAGAAGTTAAATATAAGTCAAATATTAATTCTATTGGCTTGATAACTTAAGTGTGTGAAACTCCTGTATTTGCCTAGGCTGTTAGATTCAGACACGTACATGAGAATGATTTTACAAGGGTTATTACAGGTTAATGTTATTTTCTTTTCAGAATCATATGCTATACATGTATATATCATTAATTTCTTCAGAAAACTACCATGACCCAAACACAGTAAAGAATGGCTAAAAATAAACTGTCTCCTTAGGGCTTTTTCTTAAATTTTCACTTTGTAATGAATTACGTAAATGTAAAGGCACTGAACCAAAGAAAGATAAAAAACACACTAAGTCTGAAATATTTTTGAACAACATGGCAAGTAGCATTTCCTAAACCTAAAATATGTCTGGCACTCCAAATTCCCACATGAAAGGAACTAAAAACTCCAATTCACTTTCACTTAGAAATAGCAGCACCTTAACTAACAGGTTCTAACAAAGACATGAATACCAAAACCTCCTAATTTCATCACATTTAGCATCCAAGATGAAAATAGGTCAGATACAAAGAAGCAAGAATGTAGGGATGTAGAACTGAGTGAGAAAAACTGTCTGACATCCTGTCATCTTACTCAACTCAACCGAATTTGTCTTCACCTGATTGTAAAAGAAAAATATGAAAAGTTCACTAATGTCTTTCCTAAGAATGTACTTTTGCTTTTATCAAGGAAGCCATTCTCACAAGCACTCCATTTAAAAAGGGGAAAGAAAACAAGTAAGAAGAAAAAAAAAAAGTAAAAAATTTACTACTGATATATAGCAACTTCTCTGACAGGACCACTCAGTTCATAGTAGGACTTCTGAGAATTCTTCTCATGTTTTTTATTAGCTCATATCACTGTCTTTTATTTATTTTTTGCTACTGCTGCATTATTTACTCCAAAGGCAGCTATTTCTGAGGTCTACAAACTGACTCAAACTTACTACTGTGACAGTTTCTGTTTCACTAACAGCAATGCCTTCCTTCTGGAGAAGAACTATGAACTATGTCAGGAGAAATTTCCATCAACCTCAGAGATTTAGATGTTATCCTCTAGTTCAACAAAAGGTGTTCCAATGCTTTAAGATTTGAGTCCCCAGGAAGGCTTATGTCCAAATACAGGACACAATGTCAGGGCCCCAGCTAACATCACAAACACTCACATTCCCTGGAACTACTCCATTTTGACAAGAACAGGATAATACAGTCCTGGCTTGTACTTGCACTGAGTCTAAAAGGGTAAGAGATTATTTGTGCAAGGCAGTCTTGTGTTTTAGGGGTCCTTGCTCATGGTAACAAGTTACATAAATCAAGCTCAGGTTTGGCCTTTTTCTGATTCACCACATGAAACTTTATTGTAGTTGAAAGGAAAAACTCAGAGATGCAGAATTTATGCTCTAGAAATTCTTCTTCATTTCTATGAGGCATCAATTATCTAAATACCTATGTACATAGATATGTATCTCTTCTCAATTACATGTCAATCAGACATGAATATACCCAGCTGCTGTGACCTAATTTTAAAGAGTATTTGAAAAATAATTAGTCCAAAGGCCATTTGAAGCTGTTAATTGATCAACTAATCCACTCATGGATTATCCTGATGAAGAGCAGGCAATCCCAGCACAAAGAATCAATTTGCGTGATTTTGACATTTACAAATTAATTTCTTTAGTCGACCCATCACAGAGCCATTGCATTGCATGATCTCACTGCTATGTTTAGGAAATTCTGAAATATCTGAAAGGCCAACCAGATGTCTCATTGCTCTGTTAAAAATGACCCTGAAAAGGTTTTTTGACTTATTTGTATGCATTGATAATTAAATCCACCTTTTTTTTTTTTTCTGCTAGGCTGTTACAGCTACTCAGCAGGACATAAGTTTGTTTAAAAAGCAAAAAATAATTTTGACTATAAAGTACTCATTACTCAGTGTGACTGCAGGTGGCAGAAGAAAAGTCAAAGGGAATTGTTTAATACATATTATATGCTTAAATCTGAAGATACACAATTACTTGTATGTGATCCATCTGCAAAAACAAGATGCAAAATTCACTCACCCTAATTGTAAAATCCATAAATGGAGAAACATGACACCCTGCAGCTTCCCTTATTGCTTGTAAGAATACATTTAGTTGAGTAAGCAGTGAGAAACTCTTACTTCAGCTTTAGAGGAAAATGAAACAACAGGGTCTTCTAACCTGAGCTATTTTTCCATAAGAGCCAAGCAACAGGATATTAAAACTGAATTCAATTCCTACAAAAAAGACAAATGAAGTAGCTTTCTAACACCTGGAATCTGACTACAGCAGAGCTAGGCAACCAGCTTATGAAAAGCTAACACTGGAAACAGGGACCATTGGCTAGCATGAAACCTTGGAAGCTTTGCCTTGCAACTCTGTATTGGCTGAAAACATATTTAAGAAAACAGGTAAAAAAACAAGTAAAAAACCATGAAGCCACCTAATTACATCAATAATGTACTCAGCACTTCACAACATAAACCTTCATGACAAAAATTTGTCATCTTATTATTATTTCCAAACATGAGCTACATAAAGAATAAAGCACACACTCTAAAAGTACAATATTAAAACAAAATAATGTAAGCATTCATGACTCATGAGAAAAAATTACCTGGACTTTTGTTTTGTGGCTGCCAACAAACAAAAACACAACACCCCCACCCGCCGCCTTTTCTGTGTTCAACTGAAATCAATCAGTGCAGCTATAGAACACCTCCTTCAACAGCCTGCTATGAAGACAGCTTTTTTGTACTGTTCATTTTTAAAAACAGAGCTGCAGAGCTATATCAGCATTTAAATTATTTCATTTGGTCCTATATTCTTTCAAGATATGATAATAAAATGCAATTCTGAGAACAAGTACACTATAATTCTAGTATCCACATGTGTCTTGGGCAAAGGAAGCTGTTTCTTCTGAAACAACTTTTTAAATTAGAATTTAAAAAATTTGAAGTCAATAAAGCTGAAAGGGTAGTTTTAAATTACCTCAATAGGGGAAACAGATAATTAGATTTTATACTGATTACATGTGCTGAAAAAGAGGGAAAGAAAATTAAGATCTAAAGATTAATGCACAGTTTGTAGTAAGTATTGCTTGTAGGGATACTATAAGGTCATTTTCCTACCCCAAACTCCCCATTAATTTGATTGTTAAAGACCACAGCAAAATTACATTTGTTTTGAAAAGGATAACATATACAAACTCAGGTAAGTTTTGGAAAAAAGATCATCAGATTACTGTAATTTATTAGGGAACTAGAAAAGGTACAACATAAAATGCAGTAGATTTTAAAAATAAACCCTACATCACACTTTCCAATCATCATTCACTAGAATAAATACAGTAACTCTCACAGGAAGATGTGGTATCAAATCAACACGTGATAGAACAAGGTAGTGTCATATCTTGAAAGAGAATAGTAAGATCATCAATAAAAAATAGAATGTTAGCATTCCATAGCAGTTAGTATTCCATTGGCAGTGTCAAACATCACATTTACAACAAAGAGAAATTGCTGTAGGGTATATGTAAATGCTCAGAAAAATAAGCAATCTCAACTTCTAAGAAAAAAGATATCACATTGAGAACTAAGACTTAACATGGCTAATTTAGGGGTAAAACCTGTTTTATCAAAAGCTGAAGAAGAAAACTTCCCACATTCTCTATTTTCATGAAAAAGAAACACATCATATTTACAAGCTGTTCTAACATTTTTGACTTCATAGAGAACAGCCCTCATACACTAAAAAACACTCCCTCTTTTTGTCATATCACTCTATGAAGATTCATATTATCTTTTTCACAATAAACTAATTTCCTAGAAGAATATTTTCTTGATACATAGAAGGAGAACAGTGGAACGGAACTAATCATTTCACATCTTCTGCAGATTCACTGAGGTTTTGAGCAGCGGAAAATCCATTCATAGCTATCAATAAATTATTGATGTAGATTACATTGCAGTTTACACATCAAAAGCTTCTATTTCTGTAAGAGATGGTGATGCTCTTATGCAGATCTGTACACTGAAAACATTAGAGTTGAAGTTGACTAGCTTTACGTTTCATTAGCCTCATCTGTAGTAGCTCAGAGGAGGGATCAGTTCTCCCACTAGCTAAGAGTAACCAAGTTCTCATCACAACAGAAAAGGATCAGTACTCCTTATTCCTGATCACTTTCAATTGTAAATTCAAAATTTAAAATTCAAAAGGAATGTCTGTGATAGACAGTCTGCAGAAGAGATTGTGGGCTCCAAATTTCGCATTTGCTACAGAATCTGTCACTGACACAGCATGAATCTGGAAACACATCTGAGAAATTTCCGCTTAACAGTCACTCATTATTTACATACATATCATAACAATAAACAAATGACCTAGAAGTTATTGAATTTAATCTCATTAACACACTGCGTTCTGAAAACAATGTTGAGTCTGAAGCTGTTTCTTAATTCTCACAACTTTAACTAGTGTTCCTACTAAAACATTTGAGCAGTAGCTAAGGACAGGGCAAATGGTCCCCTCAACATGCAACAACTGCTGTTGGATTATGTAATTTTATGAACAACATTACTACAACATACCTAGAACAAGATCTAGCTGGGGTCTTGCAGCTGCTACCTTGCAGAAATTGCTAAATCACAGAATCAGAGTGGTTGAGGTTGGAAGGCACCTCTGAAGGTCATCTAGCCCAACTCCCTGCTAAAGAGGGCCATGTATAGTCAACGTACCCAAGACAGTGTCCAGCGTCCAGATTTTGAATATCTCAAAAAAGCCAAGGTGCAAAATGTACATCAAACTTTAAAGAAATGGTTTTGACATAGAAAAATGAACTTCATGCCTTGAATGAACATGTTTCTTAGAACACAGATGTTCTGCAATTAATTTTTTGTAAAGGCACTATCAAGATCGAGAGGTTGTTGTTTGCTATCAGAGCAATTAAGAGCACAATTCATGATGGCAGATTATGATTTCAGAGATTTCTTGTTACCAGTAACTTCTTTTGACTATGTGGTTTAAAGCAAATCCAACTCCAGCAGAACAGAGATGACAGCTTTCACAGGTCTTGAGGTGACACTGTTCTCCCCAATATTTTTCCAATTATTTTTAGTTGCCTAAATGAGTATATCAGAATAAACTACACGTAAATATTTATTTTATTTTTTATGCTTTTGTATTAAGCGCAGCAGTGTATTTTGAGGATCAGATAACAACATATGACTCCAAAACCTTGATGCATATATATTAATCCACATGCCTACATATTTAGCACCTCATTTATACCATCAGAAACTACCATAAAAATTGTGTCACTAAAGTTCACATCTTCCTAGTCAGAACCTAGGCTTTTAGGAAATTTTCTCTTTGAAGTCTCTTCACAAACCCCAAAATCCCCACAAAAATCAAAAAAAACCCAAACAAAACCAAAAAATCCTTCCAAAATCCCCAAACTGGAACAATAAATCAGGCTTGCACTGAAAACAAAAGGATAAATGCTGTAGTTCTGTATATATATATATAGTCATCACAGAAACAGCAACTGCAAGAAGGAGAAATCATTCTAATTGAAATATAAAAGGCAGCTTGAGAGTATGACTTAATTCCCAATAGATGGAAACTTAAATGTTTAAATGACAGATAAAGAACATCTTACTCCAGAAAAACCCCTCTTTGTGTGAAATTAGTTAGTAATTTGATGGTAAGAGAAGCAAAATTTATCTTTTTTTTTCTTTGATCATATCAAAGGAGACAACTATTTTAAGTTCATGATACTTTCTCCTGACATTTTTATGTAGGAGAACTGGGAGTTTACAGTTTTATATTTATCTACTGCTCTCATCAGTGCTAAGAAGGCCTAACAGGGCATATATTCTTGCCTGAGTCTTCTCTAAAAGTTTTACTTTTATTTTTGTCTTTCTGTGGAATCTTCTTGGTTTTAGAGACTTTGTAATTCAAAGCAAGATATTATCATGAGGGAATAAAAAAACCAAGATATAATTAAACATAAATATACAATAAAGAATAATAAAGCAAGATATCCTCATGAAGGGAAGCAGAGGAGCATGCCCTGAACTCTTCTCTGTGGTGAGAGTGATAGGACCCCAGGGAATGGCCTGAAGCTGTCAGGGGAGCTTTAATCTGGACATTAGAAAAAGGTTTTTCACCCAGAGGGTGGTTGGGCACTGGAACAGGTTCCCCAGGGAAGTGATCACAGTGCCAGCCTGGCAGAGTTCAAGAAGTGTTTGGACAACCCTCTCAGGCACATGGTGTGACTCCTGGTCCCGTGCAAGGCCAGCAGCCAGACTTTGATGATCCTAGTGGTTCCCTTCCAACTCAGCACACTCCATGATTCTATGGTTATCAGTTTCCATGGAAATGATTTCCCTGATTTAATGAAATACCAGTTCAGTCTACCAAATTTCAGATTTTTGTGGAGAACCACTGGAAAATTCTTTCCACATCATTCACAGGAGAGATAGAAAAAGTAGTAACAGAAAGGTTCATAAAACAGTGAGGCTTTCCAGAGTTCACTAATTTAGGAGCAACACAAATACTTGACTCTGTTAAATTAGTTTGTAGAACATCAAATTTTCTCACAGACAGTTTCTTAGTTACTGGCTATAGAACCAGTACATGTTTAATTTCTATAAAAATTTTTTAAAGTTCTTTAATATTAAACAAGGCAAAGCTGTTGTTTATTCTGTAACAGGTAGCTGGTGTCCCGGGTGAACAAGAGGGAGAAAACCATACCAAGAGAAAAAACATGACCTGGGATTTCTCTGCTGAATCTTACTCTTGTAGGAAAGGAGTAATAGGGAAATTCTGGCAGATGAAAGCTCTTGCTTAACACAGAAAAGCAGCAAAATGCTTCCTAAGTGCAGGCCTAGGAAGAGGCTGTGCTGAGCCTGTGCCATATCATCTGTTTCTATAACTCCACAATTAATGCAATGAGAGAGCTGGTCAACTCCTGATCAGCTGATATTAGAAGGTATGCAAGAGAAAGCAGCCAACTTTTTGAATAATTCAAATGCACACATTTTTCTTAATTTCTGTCATTACTGAATCTAATTGCAGGTTCCTTCCATTAAGATTTTTTGCTTTATGGTACTGAAATGATTTATAAGACTCACAAATTTCAAGAATATAACACTTTTCCATGAGATGCTGTATGAAAGGTTAAGAGAAATTATTTATAACCTCCATAAGCAATCAAAACCTTTAGGTCAGGCTGACCCTTCCCATGTGAATCAGTTGCAGAGCAAGTAAATACAGATGTCAGAAAGGAAGTTGAAGGAAAATCACACTTCTTTTTCTGTCTTGTACTGCCTCTCATCCTCTTGAAGTACAAGACATAAAATGTGAGATTTTAAAATTACTCCTGGTTATAGCTTATTGCCTCAAAGATAAATACGCCGTGCTTGAATGTCATTGAACATATGTAGAGTTAGAACAGCAGAATTCCCTACACTCTTTCATCAAAACAGAAAGAGACCCCAAACCAACAAAAAACCTCACCCTAACAAATTTGTCAAGTTCTGCAATTCAGGTATACAAGAATCATTAAAAGCACCGTATTTAGAAATACTTTCCTTGGCATGCTTAAAGGTCCTTATGGTAGCTAGCTAGGAAATCTGAAGAAACACACAGGGCTATCAAAGATAAAGTGCACATTCTACAATATTTTCTAATAAAGTACAACTATGCCATAAGCTATTGATGGAATCTTCCCCACAAAGTATGTAAAAGCTTACTAGGGAACTCTTTGTTTTTTTTGTAAATTTGTTCTTACATTGTTTGGAATCCAGAAGAGTGCACTAACAATACTGTAATCCTTGTTTGAACACCCTGCAAAGTATAACCAAAATATTATATAGACTGAGTTCTTCACATAGCATTTCAAAATGCTACCTAGGAAACAGAAATTTCTGATTTTTCTATATTCATGAACTATTCTTGTAAAACTGCATAGGATTGCTCATAATTTTCTGCCTCATTTTCTGCTTCAACCTGTTTCTAACCCCTGTAATCATAAGCAGTATCTTATAGAGACTGTAGAACACTGTATTGGCAACATACGTGTATTGACACATGTGTACACAACATATGTGCATTGACACATTTTTCTTCCTAGTGATGTCTCAACTAGCATGCTGTAATTTATAAACTCTACAGCCGCGTGAGAACCCCAAACATGGTGCTTATATGATGTTCTCCTGACCTATATGAATTCATATTAAAGCTCTGTTCTGCTTCATCACATCTCACTGAGAACAGGCAAAAGGACAGAAATACTGTAGTACTTTCCGACATAATTGGGATTTGCAAAAATTACAGTGTATTTTATCCAGACAAAGTGGGTGGCTGTCCCAAGTAGGAAAGTTAACACAAAGCTGAAAGTAGGATGTCACAAAACTATTTCATGTAGAAAAGTGATGGACGTCTAGAACAGGAAGGATGAAGGAAAACAGCAGTAGAAAAGTAATGAGATAGAGCTATCAGGAATACGAGACATTTGAAGACAAAAATCTGGGCAAGAAAGTGAGAGAGAAAGTGTTACAAAGACTGTGTTGTTAATGGGCAAAATACCAAAGATCAACATTTTTAATAGTACTATTTAAAACAGTGATTATGGAGAGAGACAGGGTGATGAAGCCAGGAAGTTGAAGACAAAGAGATAAAGATTAGGAATGAAGCTGAAATGGGATTCAGTTCAATTGAAAATGAGTCTTCCAGACATATTTATTCTTTATTTCCATTTATTAGTTTTAAGTGCATGTCATAAAAAGAAGGCAGATAATTTCCTATTCTTTCAGCTTTTGCATTGTTTTCAGTTGGTTTATTGTCTTCAAGTCTGTGTTTTAGCTTATGATGTAATTTTCTAATCCAAACTTTTATGGGTGAAAAAGAAATACATGCACTTAGCAGGAGTGCCAAAGGAAAGAAGGCTTTATTATGTAAAATGTTTCTTGTCTGAGGAGTTATATATTCAAACAGCTTTTCCCTCACACAATACCTCATGCTTAGGGAAATCATTCCAGAAATGACAGCAAAATAGAACTTAATTTTTGAACAAAGGTTAGCATCAGCACACTTTGACTTCTACTTCCTCATGTATCAAACAAGGCGATTGGATCACATTCTTGTACCGCGTCCTCAACAAGCCAGCTTATTGACTCTGCTAGACAAATTCCTGTGGTCTGTGTGCCACTTACCATAATAGGGTGTCTTTATTCAAACAGTAAGAACACATTAAACTTCAGAAATATGAGTTTTAATAACATGAGAAATTTGACTAAAAACAAAAAGGATGGAAATCTAACACATTCTTACCTATGCAGCTGTAAATACTCTCTGGGTCTGTTTAAAAGGTGAAGGAATCTATCAACAACCTTGTTTTTCCCAACACCCTGCAGTAAACAAATATAACATTAAGACAGATGCACATATTTAACAGTTATAAAGACAGAAAAGATAACTTGCCAAAATGGTTAAAATACTCTCCATACTACTTCATAAGTAAATACAACTTCAATATATTTCAGAAAATTCTGAACACAAGTTGATTACATGTATTTTATTTTATATATATAAATATTCACAAAATATTTATCTGTCTTACTAGAAATAACCAGAAATATGATTATGTCCCTCCAGTTAGGTCAGAGATGCTGAGCATCCTTCAATTAACACAGGTTTTTCTAGCCTTTTTATTTCACAAACGTATTGCAATGTCAATGCTAGGAAGTTGTCTTGCACTTAATAGGCAAAGCTAACTCCTGGTGGTCGTAGGAAAATTTGGGCACAGCCTTGGTAATTGCTGCTGCTTCCATTCCACTGGAGTTACAAAAAGAGACCCAGATGGAATCAGAATTCAGCTGGAGATAAAACTGATCTGTAACTCTATTGAAGGATGTCTGCATTAGCAAGCTGTGGAAAACAATGACAGTTAATTAGGTGTTGCCAACATCCCGGTGCACCCTGTAAAAGCATTTTAGGAACTGGTATTTCAGGCCAGGTCTAACCTGGTCCCAGGGAAGGAATTATCGAAGAGCACAAATGAGGTGGGCTGCTGGGGAACATCCTCCACTTCATTCTCATCCTAAGAGAGATGAGTATGTACCAAACTGCAGTAAGGAGATTCCCCTCAAAAGTACATTCTAGATCTAGTCTGAAATGCTAATGTAGATGCAGACCTAGACAACAGCTCACATGCAGAAATTCTTATCCCTCCTGTAAGGAGGTGGCTGCCGACTTGGAAGCTCAGAATGCCAGTGAGAGTGCTACAAGTTGCAAAGAAAAAGGAAACAACAGAAAGAGAAGCTCAATTATAGACCAACCAAAAGCTATTTGACAAGACACTATCCCTCTGCTGAGATTCTCACTCTGCATGAATGTATCTAGTAGTCCACACCAGTGTAAAGAAGATAAATACAGCCCAAAGAAATATTAAAGAGATTAGATTAAACCAACTTGAGATTCACTAATCTGTTTCACTTGGCCTTGAAACAGAATAGGAGCCTTCAGAGCTGCAAGTTATGACATTTATGACTGCAAGTTCTAGCTGAGTGATGGTAACTGCCAGCTGCAGAATTGCAAACTATTCAAGCTTCTTAAAATGGGACCACAGTCTCCCCTCTGACTACATTTGTAAGAATGGAGAATCATGCACATATGTATAATGAAATCACAGAAGGAGAGTTCCCACCATGAGAGCAGAGGAAAAAATACTGCAGAGGAGACAAAAATAGAACTACCTACATTCTACTGCAGACTTGACTCCCACACAGAACAGCCAACTCTGTTAGTGCTCTGCCACATGCCTCCTCACAAATCTTCTTCCATCTGATTCTTTAGAAGAATCTAGAGCTTTATATAGGTGTAGTAAGAAGCTGCAACACACCTAACACCTTTCACCAGTAGTTTCTGAGAACTGCCACCTGAAACAATTCTCCACTGCTGCGAAAGAAGGTGAAATTGTGCTCACAGGTTCTTGCAGGAACTTATAGGACATACCCATTTGGGAGGAAACACCAAAGTTCAGAAATTTTATCAGAGACATTAAAAGTAACCAGAAACAGGCTAAGAATCCCTTAGTGGTGCACATAGACAGTTTTATTCACATAAGCTTCCTGCTACTTGCAGTGAGATCATAAACGGGTGAATAAACAGGAATATTTCTTATGTCAAGCACAAAACACCCATGCTGAAAGCAGTTTCCTTTCCTAAGAGAGCTAAAGTTGGCTGGGCAGATGTCTGCACAGTTTCTGTACTGATCCCAAGCAGATTGTGTATCCTGTTTCAGAGCAGAGTGGGACTCCAGCCAGCTGTGGCAAGTACAAGGATGATGAAACAGATCAACATACTGAATCAATGTAAAACATGCTTAATATTGAGCAAAGTGGTTACTGTAATTAAAAAAAGAAAATTGGTGTTCATATGCATTAACAAGAAGAGCATATGGTTTTTATATTTATGATAGATTCTTAGAATTATGCCTAAAAGAATATATTTTCCCAACTACAAAATAGTACTGCTAGTGTTTTTCTTCTTCTCCCATTTCAACAGAAAGAGGACCAAACAACTGGTATTGCATATTTGTTGTTACCAGCACCAAATATATTAAGAGGAGAGCACCTCACTTCTAAGAGCCCTCAGAGGACACAAACACGGTGGAGGGCCACTGCAGAGGAAGGGAAAGAGCACAGCTACAGAGTAACCCAGTGAAGTCAATGGGAGCTGTGCCGTGACCACAGTTCACCCTTTCTTCATTTTAATCTGTGCACCTCGCCACACTTTCAGTATATCTCCTTCTATTCAAGTATACTTCAATTTCAGAACATCATACATTTTTTAAAAGGTGCATGCAGTATGTAAGAGCCAAAAGGCTATCCCACCAGGTTTTAGCTATTATAAACAAGTTAACATTACCCAGCTTCCAGATGGAACTGCTTCAGAGGGTAGGACACTGTGTGCCTTCACAGAGGCTGTGGCGTACCACATAAAATCTTTGGTTGGCAACAGTAGTTGGAGCAAAGTTCATGTCAAAGCTTTCTGATTCCATCCCTCTACATTCCTACTTCATGACAAGTTACCATTCCTCTTGGTCTCAGCTACTCCACTGAGAAGTCACAATATAATAAAAAGGAAGGAAGAGACCAAAGATATTCAGAAGCACCATTAAGAAACTGCAAAAAACAAGAGCTTGGATGAATTCATTCCTTAAGTATTACGCATTTGTGTAAGGCCAAAAAGAGCAGGTTTGTTCCAAATTCAGCTGACCTCCATGGGATAATGAATATGTGTAGTAGTCTTCTTCAGGTGAACAAGACGTGGAAAATGCTAACACATTTTGGAAAAAAACCCAACCAAACCAACTCTAGTTACCACTTACAAAACAAGGAATTACAAAAATGGCAACAAAGTCACCCTCCTTTGCCCCGAATGCCAAAGATCAAGCTGGATCTTCTAGACACCCACACAGCTAGCACTAATTATTTAAACAGGAATAACCTGAACAACCTTTCACATGAACATACTAAAAGACTGAGCTGAACTTGGATTGGATTCAGAACATAATCTCATGTAATTCTGCAATCATTGCAGACTGAGGTAATGTTTAGAGGACAAACCAGTTTGCCATTAACACTTGCTGTGTGCTATTTATACACACACTATTGCAGTTACTTAATTTAACAAATATAAACATATGCTAATTAGAGAGACAAGAACATCTGTGTTGGTATTTCAGCTGAACAGAATAAAAATACTTCAGAAAGCAAATATTAGACAATTTTTACTCCATCAGACATATGGGACAACTGAAATAGAAAAAATGGGAAGTAAATATCTGCACTGATGAATAACAAACAAGAAATTATGCAATAAGGCAAAATAATCCCTTAGTTAAAAATCCCTCTAAGTGACACTGCAAACACTTGCTACCAAGGATGAAATGGCTTAATTTCCTAGCAGAAGCCGCAGTTTCAAATATAAACAAGGTTGTTATAAGTCCCAGGAGGCATTTTGCAATTCAGGATGCAGATCTGACATGTAGTAGTGGGACAAATTTATCCCCTGCACAGCCCAAATAAAGACAATCAAGTTATAGTCCAAAGGAACTGGACCCAAGTTTTTGAAATTAACAGTCCGCCTCATGGTAAAAAAAAAAAACAACAACGAAAAAAACCCCCAAACAAACAACAACAGCAACAAAAAACCCATGCTGCCTCAATTTTATTTTCTTTTAAATGATTTGCAGGTCATACTGAAGCAGCTTAAGAGGTTGCCATGTTGTGCTCTTCAGTACTGCCCTTCAGCTGAAACACCGCAATCACACCTTCTCCATACCAGGGCATGTTTCATTACAAAAGAATGAAACAAATTTTGAAACTGGTAAAAAAGCAGTTTATCACTTTTTCACCTTAAGGAGTTTCATTTTATAATTAATTTAAAAATTGCATTATTAGAGAACGAAAGACAAATTTGAGTTAACAACTTTAGTACACAGAACCCTCATGTCAGAGTTCTCAGTTTCTAATGTCATAGAAAGTGTTGTATTATCATATCACAGAAACTTTTCGCTGAACAATGAAAATAAAGAAAATGAAAACACTTTTGATAACATGCCATTTCTAACAGTGGCTCTGGCACCAAACCACCTTTCATAGCCACAAGTTTGCGTGTTTCTGTCAACAAAGACATTTGCAATGCATATATTTTGGCAGAGGCTGTGATTTTTACACCAGAGGACGTATCTCTGGTTTTCTAAAAAAATGTACTATTATCAGCAAAGCAGCTTGCAGTACCTACGCAGAATTATTTCACACACTCCAGGTGTTGAGAAGCCCTGCTTGGAACAAATGTGAATAATGCATTTTATAACTGCAGAAGGTTTGCCACCAGCAGATTCTGGACATTGTTACCAGAGGACCACTGCAATCGACTCTGTTATGGCTACCTTGCTTGAATGTTAGCAACAAATTTAAACAGTTGTGCAAAAGCAGTGGTGATTTTAACTTTTGTCCCAGCTGCAATCTACATATTTATCATGTACAAAAGTAAGTGTTCTGTGGTTTAGTGTCTCTTTTTTATTACAAGTTTATCATCTGGGGCACACAAAAATTATAGTGACAGCAAAAGAAGAAAACTTCACTGTAAGAATCAACTTAATTCCCTGATAGGAATAATGAATGGAATGCTTTGGATACATCTCTGACTGTAGTTCTAGATAAGCTTGTAGCGTTTATGCCTTTTTCTGACTTTAAGCGCAACCAGAGCCCTTCAACCCAGAGCCCTGTCAGGCTAAATACAACCACTGTATTTCCAGTGAGGTAAGACAACTGCATCCAATGGAAAAGAGCATATGAAATGTTTATGATGGAAAGAATTTGTAAGAAGAAATATCCAAAAGAAAAATCAACTAACTGTTTCTTATTACATTTAGGTTCTTCGGTTTAATGTGTTAAAGGCAGAAAGCAATACTGTAAGCAGAGACACATTTAAAAAGCATGCCTATTTTCATATGTGTACACACTGACTGTACCAAGTCAAAGAGAAACAGTTTCTGAGTTTTCCACAACTGCCATACTTAATTCCCTAGACAAGAAATATCATAGTATTTGGCCCAATTTAGCTCATTTGGAGCTCAGTTTCTTCATGCTCACAATAATAATAAAAAATTGGTTTAGGGTAGTACATTCTTGACTTGCAGAGGAAACTGTCTATTTTTAAACAAGTTTAAGCAGGAAAACAAGATTTATTTCTAGAAAAGCTGAAATGCAAAGCATTTGCTATTTCAAGTTTTTTGATGACTGATACTACACTCTCAGTTTGTACTTAATTCAATTTCACAATGAGTTAGGAAAAAAATATTATATTAGAAGAAAAGATCTAAGCAAGCATGTAATTTTAAATATCTTTAAGAAAGGCTCAATCATTTGTCCTACTAAATTCTTCAAGAATAAAATAAATTCCTAGTGCGAGCCCAAGAATTCATGTAAGTTGATCTCCTAGTTAAAGAAAGGCAGCAGAAAGGATGAAATTACATTCTTCCGTCAGGGAAATATATTAGCAAAAGTACCAGAATGCCATTACATTTCTAAGTTATTTTAATCACAGAATAATTGGGGTTGGAAGGGACCTCTGGAGATCACCTAGTCCAACTGCCCTGCTAAAGCAGGCTCACCTACAGCAGGTTGCACAGAATTGCATTCAGGAGGGTTTTGAGAATCTCGAGGGAAGGAGACTTCACAGGCTCCCTGGGCAGCATGTTCCAATGCTCTTTCACTTTCACAGTAAATAAGTTTTTCCTCATATTCAAATGAAACTTCCTGTATTTCAGTTTGTGTCCATTGCCCTTGTCCTATCACTGAGCACCACTGAAACTAATTGGGCCCTGTTGTCTTAACATCCACCCTTAAGCTATTTGTTTATGTTAACAAGATCCCCTTCTCCAAGTTAAACAAAGCCTCACTCCCTCAACCTTTCCTCCTAAGAGAGATATTCCAGTCCACTCATCACCCTCATAGTCTGGACATAGTACTCACAAATTCATGTAATTCTGATAGTCTACTTACTGTGGGTTCACATCAACACTTTTTACAAGGGCTGCCAGAGTTTCTTTCAGATTATTTGCAACATTTAGCAGTGTCATAGAATTCTGCTTCTTAACAGCTCACTCAATATATCATGGCAACAGAATATTGTCAAATAAAATAACTTCAAATTTGCTTAACATGCTGTTGGGTGTTCTAGAATTTCAAGGCAATAAAACAATTCAGAAGTGAGAGGGTTGTGAGTCTTCTCTATCCAGAAAGCCACAGATCCTATGTAACTATAAATACTATGTTTGGTATCTTCAAAGATAGCCGATGGTTGCCAAGACCTCACTTGTGACTAGAAAGATGAAAGCATCCAACACCTCTCCTTACATAACCTCCAAATGCAACAATTTGGGAAATGTTATATTTAACATTTAAAATTGTGAGACAAAATAAAATCATTTCAGCCAATGCTATTTTCCAATGTTTTCCACATAAACAAATTCTATTTATTAACATAGTTTCTCTTGCATTTGCCAAAGAAAATCCAAGGAGACAGTAAAAGACAGCAAGTAGTGGCCAATCCATGAACTGCACATTATCCATCTGGAAAAATATCACAAAAACACAGCTTAAAAGTTTTCCTAGGTAGTAAGAATCACTACTCCAGTCTGTCTCATGAAGCTCAAAAGTCACTGCAAGACCTGTATTCAATGAGTACGTAAACAGGCACTGCAATATTTGAAATAACTGGGGCCTCTTGCTTTATCTTGCCTGCTGGTGTGAGAGTAATATGCAGCTTCTTACTCTCAGCCAATGAAGAAGATGCATTGCAGGTGGTTTGTGAAACTGTACATGGTCACAGACGGTCTCATTCACGCTCAGATTACAGGCTCATTCAGAAAGCAATATCAAAACCCGTATTTAAGGCACTGGCATGTCCTTTACTTGGAAGCTGTTTCATAGCTGAAAATGCATATCTATCCACTGAACTCAAAGAAACCTGTTTGTTTGTATATGAAATAGAAGCACATTCCAGTTGACATCCGATGTAAATTGTCTATCACTGTAAACAAATATTTATATTTCATGTAAAACATTTATACTGTGAAATCCTGGGCCATATAAGCTGCAGGGAACAAACATGAATGAAGTGTTGTAAAGTAGTTTACTTTAGAAGCTGAGTACTTCTAAAAATATCTGCTGGCATCTAATATTTGTCTTCAAACTCTCCTCAGTTTCATTAAGAAAGCCAGTCCCTAACATCCACTAAGATAATTTAATAATAATTTACTGACACTAATCTCAGAGTCCATATCTTGAAAACAATCTTGGTGAAAAGACTCTCACCAGTCAGCTCATAGATTTATAGAAAAAAACCACATTTACAGACTTAGAAAAGACAGAGGCCTTAAGCTACTAGGAATTTTGTGTGCGTACATGTGTTGGGCAAACAAAAGAGGCAAAGATGGAAAAACACATTTAGTCAACCAACTAAAAACAAATCCAGACTCTAAAAGAAGGACTACTGGTCAAGCCTTGCACATTAAATCACAGTTGAATGCAGATACTCACACAGTCATCATTTTGAAAGACCAAATTATGTCCTAAAGTAAATGCCAACTCAATTAAATATCTAGGAAATTACATAAGCATTCAAAGGGATCTTAGTCCTATGTTTTGAAATACCCAGGTTCAGATAATTTGAATTTTCAGTTATTAAACTGAATTTCCATGTTTCACTCACTAATTTCACTAACAAGAAGTTTAACAGAAAGGAACTCAAAAGAGTACTTTGTATCCCCTCAAAATCAATATCTATTTCTTCCGAATGGGAAACACAGGTACATACTGATGTATGTATCAAGGAATTACAAAACCCTAGCCTCTTATACAAACTGAACCGATAAAAGTAACTGAATAGAAAAAAAAATCCCCTTTTTTAAATCAGTTTCTTTACAAAAATTGGATGAAAAGTCTAATATCTTCAATGAGGTATCTGACCATACTGCATGAAAGCACAATTGATGTAATATTGTTGCTTTTAAAGTACTTGAACATGATTCATCACAAGCTGCACAAATTTACAGTAAAATATTTAAGGAACTAGCCAAGGAATTTCTAAATGGTTAGTGATCATTCCTGAGAAATGAAGAATAATTGCTGTGGTTCTGAAGGACTGCAGAATGGCAAATACAGCACTTCAAACTTAAAAAACAGTATTTTTCAGGGAAAAAGCCTGTTGGCCTTTTCCTAATCACACATAAAAACTGTGGAACAAATTTGTAAAGAGTAAACCTGGAAGTACTCAAAAGTATGTTAGCAATTAAAAAAAACCCAACTGTATTGCTGATTTGCCCAAGAGAAAGCTCAGCAAATCGACTAATCTTCCAACTTAATGGTATAGCTGAGCTGATATTTGGAATCAAAGTAATATGTTCCAATACTTCAATTCAGTCAAATCTTTTAATGCTGTCTTCAGTTAGAGACTCAAAAGGTGGGGGAAAATGTGACATGCGTTAAATTATTAGAGATGAGAATACAACTGCTGGAAAAATACCTCATATCCTAATAATTTTACTTGCATAATCCTCAAAACTTTTCTGCCAAATGACGCATGTGTCAGAGCTCTGATTGTACCAGTGGTCTACACCAGCTCTTCCCCATGCCTAGGGTTTTACTTCTTGGTGTTCAAGGTCAGCTCTAACATGGTTTTCCTGCCTTGCCTGGGTTCCTTTTGTCCCCCATGTCTTGGGAGCTGCATTTACACTCAAGCCCTTTCCTTGGTTCCATCCTAAACCTGCACTGTGGCTACGCTGTGCTTGGCCCTCAATCTTGCTGATCCCAGCCTGGACCTGCTGACTTGACTTCCCAGCTTGATCTGAGACTTGCCCCATTCACCATGGACCTGTCTGGAAGCCACTGAGCACTTGGGTGACCATGACTGCTGTCCCCAGACCTGCAACACTTGCTTTGGCACCGAGGGACTGCAAAAGTTGTCCTAAAGGACTCTGTCTCTGCCTTCATTTTCCTGTGGTTCAGTCCACTCCTGCTATTCCTTGACAGCAGGCGCTGCAGGCCATCTGTACTACATAACGTTTTCAATACCGGCTTGGAAGCAGGCACAGATAGCACTGTTTATGAAATAGATCTTCTTTCATTTATGAAATAGATCAATTTCTATTTATTAAGAGATTAAACCTTTTGGATGAGTTGGCATAATCCATCAAAAGTCTACAGAGGTTTCAAATACACTATCTTTGTTAATTCAAGTTGATAACAAGGATGCTAAACAGATGAGACCATACTTCAATATATGCACATTAATAATAATTAGCATTTTATATTCATTGCCATGTTGGTTAGATTGTTACTGCTTTGTGTTAGACATTTTCTAAAGACTATTGCAAAACAAAAAGAGAAACGTCTGCTGAAGAAGTATTGTATCCTTGCTAAGGGACAGCTAAACTAAAGGGGGATTACTTTTCGGGGGAAAAACCAACCTCACCAATAAAGTATTGATCAGCAAAGATACTAGTCAAAGAACTATACAAATCTGTTACTCTTCTAGAGAAAACTAATATTTAGCTATCAATGAGATTTAGGTAATACTAAAGTGTACACCTCTTACCTACCACTGGAGACTTTAAAGGAGTGGTTTGACACAGTCAAGAAGGATAACCAAAGCCATTAACTGAAGATTTTAATGATAATGATGTTACATATAGCTCTTACTATGTCAGGAGAAGTTTAGATTGGATATCAGAAAAAAGTTTTTCACCCAGAGGGTGTTTGGGCACTGGAACAGGCTCCCCAAGGGAGTGGTCAGGCCTGACAGAGCTCAAGAAGCATTTGGTTAACACTCTTAGGCACAGCATGTGATTTTTGAGGATGGTCCTTTGCAGGACCAGGAGCTGTACTTTGATAATCCTTATGGGTCCCTTCCAACTCTGACTATTCTGAGATTAATGCCTTGACTTTTTACTCTGACAGCCATATAAAACACATTTACAGCATTTGCATTTTCCACGAATGTGTGCCCATAAAACCCTTGGACACTGTTAAATAAGGAAGTGAAAAATGGGCCAAATACCTCAGTAGTAGAAATGAATGCAATTACAAGGAAGTAAAACAAAGATTTAATTTCATTATTGAATAACGAGTTTGTTCCATGCATTGCAAGAAATATTTAACTCACCTGGTTGCCAACTAAAAGAAGGTGTTCTCCCAGCAGAAAGTCCTTGAGCATATCTTCCATTACCATCATATGCTAGAGAAACAAAACCACAATTTGCGATTGATTTTATGCTTTCAAGTTTATGCATTCACTAATGACAGTGGTACAACAGAAACCTAACTTCAAGGATTTGGGGCCAAACATTTTTGAACTTTATACTTACAGCTACTTATTTCATAGCAAGAGCCTCTCAGTTAATAATAGCAGAGGCAATATATCCAGTGACTAGAACAATGAAGCATTTACATCCTCTGCTCAAACGCATTTTGGGCACCTGATTTCCCTAAATACTTTTAATTCTCTGTAATCACTCCCTGAACATTTCCTTTTACCCTAGTTGAACACCTGTCACCCAGACTTTCTTTTAGTTTGTGCCAATTTTCCATCAATATCCTAGCAGAATATTACAGAAACCAAACAGAGAGAATAAAGGACATATGTTAATTATACACATATATTTTATTAAACATTAACCACCAGGTCTAACTTAATAACAAGTATACTTTTTCTGTTCTAATCAAACTTTATTTTCAAGGAAAATAAAGACAGGAAAATGCATGCTCAAGCCTGGAAGTGTTTATATGTGTTTTACAAGATGCGCCTAACTATTCCATTTTTATTAATTATTAGTTCAAATGTGCCTAATTGAAGCCAAAATGCTGGAGGTATATTTTTACATACATCCAATACCCAATATCATAAAAGGTAACACACACTGTACATAATTTAACCTTATCTTGATTCTCACAAATGATTTGTTTAAAAGGATAGAAAGGATTTCAGGATAATGTGGCAATGCAGACTACTTTACTCGGAATAAAGTAGTGTATATTTCTCCACTGTATCTAGTAAAAATAGGTCATCTGTAAGTAGGTCAGTCAACCTACTTAGAGAAATGAATGATGGTATCGTCTCATCTCTAGTACTTGATTAAAATAAAAATTAAAAATCAGCAGCTTGCTTATAATTTCTGAGCACAGAAACCCTCAGTTTCTGTGTGAAGGATATTTTAAATTTCCAAATCTCTCTAGAACACAGGCTGGGGGTGGGGAAAGAAACTCCTGTAAACACAGCTTAATACCATGAAATCCTAAGCAGGCATTTCAAAAGACTACTGAATACTCAATACACAATTTAAGGAGAGACTTCAAGGCAAATTATTCTTTTTTTTGGCATGTGTATACACTAGAAATTTATAACTGAAGAGAATAAATTTGACCAGATACAGAAGAAATTCTAGGAAATCACTTTATGACACACACCGATTACATTTTTAAATTTTATTGCTACGGCACAAACACATCCTTTTGATGACTTTTTTTATCCGAAATTGAACAAATATGCATACATTGTGGTTCCCCTGCAAAGCAGCTTACCCACAAGAAATATTATGTATTGATACTTCCTTTTTGTTTTTTTTTCTTGTACCAGGACTTAAATTAGCATTGTATTATGATGCATGCAGACATTTAATATTAGCTATTTATCCAAAGGACTTGTAAGTAGACACATCCATCACTTTTATCCATCCATGTTCCCCAATGCCTTGTCTGAAAATGGCATTTGGCATATTACATAAAAAAATTATTTGCATCCCTATGCCACCTGTCGTGGACCAACAACAATGTTACATGGCAATATTAAATTTCACTGTAACGTGAATTGTTTCAAGACCAAACATACAAAGGCAAAAATGTATGTGCTTCATTACCCTGTGCAGCACTGCAAAGGGCTGAGGACATATCTTTTTCTCTGTTTTCAGTTTATTTCTGTAGCTTTTAGGTAATGAAGCACTGCACTAAACTGAAATCAAATTCGTTCTGCAGTAGGTTTTGTTAAATGATCATTATAGCACTTGAATGACCAAACTACAAACTAGCAGTACAGAAAATAAGAGTAGAATTCATTTAGAAATTGGAACACCTATCCTGACTGGTATTTGGTTGCTTTTCCTTCAGCATTTAGCAGGCATAGCTATTCAAGTACAGATACAGGGCAGGTCGTTCTCTGCAGCAGTTTTAACAGAGGTTCCCCGAAGAAAATCTGAACAGTTTTGTCTACGGTTTTCTGAAGCTGTAAGCAAGAAGGTGTTAAGTGCTAGGAGAACTCAGGATTTAATTTCCAACAGACACAAATTATGTCCTTTATCAAAACGGTAACACAGAACAAAATCTCACATGAAATTTTATTACGGAAGATGAAGTCTTACATCTGTTCCCCTAGCATGGCTTGTCATCACCTTTAATAGGCGATACCCATGTAGCACATAGTCTTTCTGAGGCAAAATAGTAAGTGAAGTATGAAAAAAGACTAGGAAAAGAAAGCATGGAAACCCACACTAGGCCCCTAAAAGCAAAGCATTTCACAAGATCACGCTGTGAGTGTTGCCTTTCAGTAGCAAAATATTCTAGAAGTAACCAAGAGAGTAAATCTCTTGCTAAGGATATCTTTGTCTGACAGTTTTGAGGCTTCCATGCTAAATAGAGAAGAAAGCTACAAAAAAGGGGGCTGGAGAAACAAACCATAAAACCCACAGTCATAAAGCCCTTTTTTCTTGTATTCACTAACCACTCTTACCACTACTACGAACTAATTGACATTAATGTCTAATCAATAAGCTCAACTATTTAAAAGAAATAATTAATAACTCCAATAACTAATTTACTAAGTACTATTCTCCTTGCTTGCAAACATGCAGTATTAATTCTAATGCAAAGGAGTGTATTGGGACTGGCTGAGATGGAGCTGATTCATGGGTTGGGCACGAAGGGTTATAGCGAATGGGGAGACACCAGTCAGTAGTGGGATTCCAAAGGGCTCCAACTTAAGCCCTGCGCTTTTCAACATTTTCATAAATGACTTGGAAGGGATACTAAGAATGGGAAGGGGTAATAAGCAAGTTCGTGGATGATACAAAACTGGGAGGAACTGACTCCCTTGAGGACAGGGAGGCCTGGACAAATTAGAGAGATGGGCAATCATCACCCATGTTAAGTTTAACAAGGGCAAGTGCCAGATTCTGCACCTGGGGTGGGACAACCCTGGATATACAGACAGACTGGGGATTGAGAGGCTGGGAGGTGTGCTGTGGAAAGGGACCTGGGGGTCCTGGTCGATGGCAAGTTGAACAGGAGTCAGCAGTGCCCTGGCAGCCAGGAGGGCCCACCTTGTCCCACTCTGCTCAGAGCTGGGGCAGCCTCATCTGAAGGGCTGTGTGCAGTTGTGGGTGCCGCGACATAACAAAGACATTAAACTGGTAGAAAGTGTACAAAAGAGGGCAATGACAATGGTGAAGGGCCTTGAGGGGAAGCTGTATAAGGAGCAGCTGAGGTCACCTGGTCTGTTCAGCCTGGAGGAGACCGAAGGGAACCCTCATTGCAGTTACAACTTCCCCATGAGGGGAAGAGGAGGAGCAGACACTGATCTCTTCTCTGTGGTGACAGTAACAGGCCTTTCCAATTCAGCATATTCTATGATTCTGTGAGTTCACTTTCTCCTCCTAGCAGCCCTCCCAGTGCTGTGCCTTACATTGGTAGCTGGAAAGGTGTTGATAATACACCTTTGGCTCCTGCTGAGCAGGGCTGGCACAGCATCAGCACTGTCTTCCCAGCATTTCTCTCCCATCAGTAGGCTGGGGTAGGCAGGATCCCGGGACAGAACACACCTAGGCCAACTGGCCCAAAGTAGCCACAGGTATATTCCATGCCACATGACACCAGCTCAGATACAAAAGCTAAGAAAAGGAGTAGGAGTGGGGGCATTTGTTATTTACTGAGTTTGCCTTCCCAAGCACCCACCACATGTGCTGAAGCCCACAGCTTCCTGGGAAGTGGCTAAATATCCCTTGTTGATGGGAAGGGGAGAATTAAATTGTGGGTTTTTTTTTTTGATTGTGCACACACAAACTTTTGCTTAATAAACTGCCTTATCTCAACCTATAAGTTGTTTTCCAGCCTATTTTCTCTCCCCTATCCAGGGGGAATGATAGAGTGGCTTAGTGGGCACCTGGAGTTCAGCCAAGGTCAACCCACCCCAGGGAGGTACAACTTCATGCAACAGGCCTGTAAAAACACAGTCTCAGGATGCAATCTACAATCCAGCCCTAAGGGTGGATCAATCCAGCAGCAGTAAACATAAATAAAATGTTCAACAGAATTGCTATAATCTCTTCACATGGGGATGAAGACATATCTGAAATGACCACCAAATGCTATGAGAAAAATTTAAGACTAAAGAAACTACTTCAGAAATATATCCTTAAAATTTAGTTAGTACATTATTTACTACACATATAAGCATACTCATTAGTACACATTTAGCAAACTTTTGTAACTCAGAAGTCAGAGATTTGTACTTACTTGTGCATTTTCATAAAACAAAACATCTGGCACTTTCATTTTCTCAGCTGAGTTATAAATTGGCATGGTCACAGACCCTATCTTCAGAATGCCATTGTTTATTTCACCTAGTCGTTTTTCAGGAAACAAGCAAAGACATTTCTTACAATATCTTCTAAGCAGACATGCAATCAATACCCAACATTCACAAGTAACAATTTACAAATTTTAACAAGGCTGTGGTTTGCAGTAAATTATTTCTCTCTAAAGAAAGAGAACACTTGGAAGAGTATCCATTTACAGAAGGTTGCATTATCATCAATTTAAATTCTCTTAAAACTGTAAAGACGTGTATTACAATAAATGATGAAAAGCTGATCTTATGGGAAAAGGATCCTAAGAAACACCAGAAGTTGCGACCACTGCCTTGGTCTAATTTCACACTCTCATTATATTACTGGAACATCACCAGTACTGTTAGACTACATTTCCTCAATCCACAAGATTTCACACTTCCATTCTTCTATTCTCTTCCCCTATCCCACTGTGGAGTGAGTTGCAGAGGTGAGGTAACAAGTGGCTGAGTGAGTGCTCAGCTGAGAGGGGGAGCACACCCACCACAAGTATAGAGCCACTGCTGATCCTCCCTTTCAGCACTGCATAATTGAAATATCCCTCAACTACAGCTCTGAGAAAAAAAAGTACATTAAAAAATTTTCTTAGATCAAAAGAATCAAAAATTCAGTACTTATGGAAATAACAAATAAATAATAACATATGCACTAAAAATAATCTTTTTTTTTTTTGCTACTAATTTCTTAATCTGGCATGGTATAAAACTAAAAATACCCTTATTTCTAGACAGATGTTTTTAGCTGTTTGCCTTTATGGCATGAAACAGAAACACAGAAAATTCAAGGGATGTATCCAGATTAAAAAAAAAAAAAAAAGTAAGCAGGTAGCATCACACAACTAGCAAAAGTTCAAATTATTTTGTGTACACAGTTTTTTATATATATATATAAAATGTGAATAAGAGATACAATAATACATAGGTATATATGTATACATACATATATACCTATGCAGATATATACGTATACATATATATGTATACATATGGCTGCATAGATATATATACTTATTTCATATAATAGAAACTATATATTCATTAATATATCAGTATCTACCTATGTACTTCCATATACACACACCTTAATAAATTCATAAAGATAGGATCCACATGAATTAAAACCAAAGATGTGTTTACCACTGCAAAGATCTAACAGTAAAAATACATAAATCTAATACATCACACAACTGGGAACAAACGTAAAGAAGAACAAGAGCAGAGATAACACTGCTGAGGCAGAGGAAAGGAATAAGCATAGTGAATGGAAAATGGCCAATTGCTCACAGTATGCTGCCTGACAGAGGATATTAAAAGATATACAGCTAGCATGAAGGGGGTCATACAGGAACGAGAAAGTAGAAGTGAGAAAAATGGCAGAAACAGAAATATACGCATAGCCCTGAAGGCTACTACAGATGAATACAAGTTGGATAAGTCAAAGAAACAAACACCTGCTCAATAAAGGTGACATGCAACTACTGTAGCAATTTAAAGTGAATAAAGAGAATAACAAAGAAGTGTGTGACAGAATGAAAGCAAATGATAGCACAAAACTTCTACAACAATCTCAAAAAACAAAGGTGATTTTAACGGGAGAGAAAGAAGCAATGGTAAAAAAACAGAACAGAGAAATGGTAAGATCAAACTAGGGCTGTAACTGTACAGAGGACTAGCTATCAGTGATGAAAAGAAATGAAAAAGCATTTTCATGGAGAATCATGAGACCATGGATCTTATAGACTGAGAAACACTTAAACATGGTGGAAAACAAAATTCCATGAGCAGGGAATTAATCAGAGAATACAACATACTGAGAGCAGCAAAGCATTCTGATAGAACAAAGAGTCATATAACTGAAGCAAATTACATTGAATTTTGAGGATAACTAATACACCTTTAAACATCCAGCAATGTGAATAACATTCATGCAGAGCAGGAAAAAAAATAGCAGAAGCTTACATGTGTAATCTTTTCCCTCCAGTTTCTTTGTGTCATCTGGACTTGTTTCAATACCAGAATCCTGCAGATTTTTATGTAAAGCTGATCTGGCGAGGTTTGGTAAAAATCTACAAGAAGGAGAATAATAGGGAGGTCGTATTTTAAGGGGTTTTATTTTTAAAGTTTTCAGTATTTTCTGTAATCTAAAAATCTAAATCTAACGTAATGTGTAATCTAAAATCTAAAATGAAGGTTCACTTGCACCTCCAAAGCCTGGATGTCTATTCCTTTCACAAAAAGCCTTCCACATTTCACTTGTCCCCAAGGAGAGGAATTGAGGAATTTCATAGGCAATGAACTACACTTGTGGTGGTGCACTCTTTTAAAAAGGCACCAGTGTTATCAGATATTGCAATAGCGTTTTAATGTAGGATGGTTTAGAACTGGAGGCATATAATGTCCTCATTCCATTGCAAGTAAGAGCCACAACAGAAACAATTGTTTTTTGGAAATACCTTTTCTCATTACTCAATTCATTTGGATCTCAGGTTCCAGAGAGAAATACTAAGCTCTGAGGTGTCTAGAACTAGACCCTTTCAGTTTTCCAAACCTTTTGGTAACAACTTACTTTCTTTTGAAAAGAGGAAAAAAACCAAAAAAATCCCCAAACCACAAAAGCCCAAACAAACCAAAAGCCACAAACAAAATCCCAAAGCAAATAAAACCCTAGTAACTTTTCTAGATACAGCTTTTAGGACTGAAACCAAGTCTCCATGAAACATAAGTCGAACTAGACATTAATATGGCTCTGCTTTGAGTGTTTTTAGACAGCGAAGAAATGCTGATAATGGTGACCTAATTTATACGATATAATGACATATCTTCATAAAGATGGGAAAATGTATCAAGTCCTTTCTACTTACCTTCCAGGTTTGAGAATACTGCAGAAATATTTTTAAAGAAATTACTAACTTCAAGGAGCAAGACAGCAATTGAATTATTTACTAAAACACATTAAAAGCTATCTTGCATGTTAACAACTGACCAAGAAGCTCTTGAACTTCACCAAAACTAGCAGTTGTACCTGGAAAGGCAGGCTTTATTAACGGCATCATAAAGGCTTTCATCTGGATGTTGTGACAGTCGACGACAAATTCGCAACAGTTGTCGAGTAGACAAAAACGAGGCCAGTGACTGTGCCTGTCAAAAAATACAGGGCAGTTTAATTATTTAATCCATGTGAGGGACTTAGAGCAAACAAGTCAGGAGAAAAATGTAATCCAGAAGGGATTTCAACTTTTCTCCTGATTCATACGTGCTTTGTGCCTTCTACAGCAGCTCATGCACTTTAATAGGTAAGCTTGTAATTCTGTATTTTTTGCAGTAAGTCACTGTCATGGAAATCATTATGTCATCAAAAGATTAGCCTTAAAATATCACTTGATAAGCAACAGGAAGAAAAATGTGCTGTGAACTGAATTTTATGTGCAATATAAACCCTAACATTAGTACCAGCAATAAAAAGCAGTTTAGCTACTCTGAAAGGATGAATGTGCTAAAAATTCATCTGCTCTTCACAAACTGAACATGAGCTCCACATGTAATGCTCTGGAAAAAAGGTCTGGCAGGATTCTTAGACATACAAACAAGATAACACCGGGCAGCAGTATGGAGATTGTATCACCTCTGCACACGCCTTCTAGGCGGGCCATTGCTGGAACATTGTGGCCTTTGCTGTTGTCTACATATTAAAACAAATGCTAAAAATTGGATACGACTCAGCAAAGATTTACAGAAATTATTCAATGCTAGGGAAGTCAGACCTCAAAAAACCAGCAAAATTTAAAAAAAACAAACAGAACCACAAAAGAAGCAACCATGTATTTAAAGAAAGATCCAAAGACTGAGTAAGAAATCATTCTATAATTGTATCAACCGGATGAAGGTATCTAATACAAATAGGTTCCTTATTTTAGCAGGAAACACACAACAATGAGTGTGATCTGATAAGTCACGCCATGTTTTGCCTGGGTCAAGGGAAATATTTTAATTAGGTAACTTCAAAATGTTTTGTTTGGGTTTATACAAGTTTATATAAGATTTCTAACTGCATTAAAATTGTCTTAATATATGATGCTGTTTCAATTGGGAAGAAAAATCTTGACACTTGAAATCCAGGGGAAAAAACCGAGAAAAGCAACGATTAATGAATTTCGCAGCCTTTTTTCCCCTTTATTAATTTTTAAGCATGAGAAATATCTTAACACCAATTCCTTCCCCTGAAAAACAGCAGTGTTGACAAAAGGGCATTTAAATTAAAAAAAAATTAAGTCAGTTCTATGAAATCACACAAAACTTCTCTCAAATTATGAGAAAGGAAAGAATAATATTTTTTAGCATACCTCTGAGCAATGAGCAAGAATTATTCAGATTGGGCTAACTGCAAAGATTACTACTCCTGCTCCTCCTGCTTTCACTGACAAAAGATTGTGATGCATCTTCTGAACACCCAGTTTACAATCCAGCACTGTGTACACTGTGATGTAAATGATGGCATTTCATGCGTTACTTCAAGACCTATTCAGCCATGACTAAAGCAAGAACAAGGGGGAAGGGTAAATGTTCTATCCTTACTATCTATAGAGGCTAGGACCATTGAGGAAAAGTTGTATTACATCTTCTGAGTATTTCCAACTGGTACTTGAAAGTATTGTCAACAAAATTTCCTCCTCTCCTACCCAATTTGTCTGGGGGGTTTTATATTGAACAGCTGCAAACTCAAAATCGTGTTAGTGACAGTTTTTTTAATATGTATCTATGAGGCATCTAATTCAACAGGATTTTGATTGTGGTCTCCAGATTCTATTGTAAAGCAAGCAAACAATTGCAATGACGCAGACAACGTCCACAGAGTGAACAGTCTACAGGTATTCTATTGTTAACAAAATCACTTTAAACAATGGTCAATATTTCAGGATAATCTCTGGCAGAGACTTATTTACTGAGAAAACTCTATAAATAGCCTAATATACATAAGGCACACATTTAATGTCTGCACAGGTGTGCTGTTCCCAACATGTCTCATGTCACTAATGATCTACAAGAATCCTCTTTCGAACCGTACTGTGATTCACTTCTCATTCAGTATCACATAATTCATTCTCACACAATTCTACAGATATTCACAGATTTGGAAAAGATTTTTGGGATGCTCTATTCAGGCATGGTATGTGTCCAAGTATGTCAAAACTGATACATTTATACATCAGATGTAGGAAGCTCAGTCGATAATTACAACTGTCCCAACACTGTACCTAGAAGTCAATTCTTTTACTTACTTTTTTAAGCTCAAAAGAACATAACAGCCTCTCTCAGCTTTTTAAACTATAAAAACTATTATCCATGTTAAAATCATGAAGACTAAGGACAAATTTGTGTACCAGTTAAGCTGGTACTGCTGGATTTCACTAAAAATGTTTTACATTTTACTTACAAAGGCATGCTCTGTTTTAGCTGCCATTCCAATAATTTCTTTTTCTTTTCACCATGACTTAACTGTGTATTTTTAAAGAATTCTGTGGTCACTTTGTCAGCAGAACTTATTTTTCTTGACATTACTTCTTTAATAGAATAGTCTATAGCAGCAATGCAGCCAGGAGTTCTGGAGCTTTCTATTTTCTCTTCTGCTGCTCATCGTCTTTTTATAATGACTACATAGCTCCTCTTGCCCAAAAAGCCCAAAAAATTTCAGCTATCAATTTTCCAATTACTAAAGCAAAGTAATCAAAAAATACCTGAACACATGTGATTATATCCAGACACATTAACAAGGTACCTCAGCATGTGAGTCACATACCTAAACTCATCGACAAACGTGTTCTATTCTTGACTCTCTGGGATTTGTACAAATTCCTAAAACTTATGGAGATTCCAAATACATACACCATAAATCAAAGAAGTTTATAGTATGCAGCACAGTAATTGCCAGCAATAGCTTTCTGGGGCTGGTTTTCCAATCAGGCAGCCTTTGAAATAACACCACAACTTAGCATGTTTCATCTAGCCTTTGTTAAGACAGTCGCAGCAGGAGATAGTAAATTCAAAGAGAAAAAAGAGAAAAAAAAAAGGACTCACAGTGGCATCATTTGTCTCTCGAAGCTTGTGTGTTACTGACAACAACTTTTCCACTGCAAAACCGGGTACATTTGGAATCTGGTTGAAAGAAAAACAGTATTAATCTTACTGCAAGATATCCAAGTTCCACATAGGCAATAAGCATAGAGTTGCCACAGTGACTTTATGACAAAGAATATTTTTTATTACAGCAGGATTTAATATTAAAATAGGAATTATGCCATTAAATGATAAGCCTGTATGTTGCTTTGATAAGCTTTGAAAATCAGCTCCTTTATGCTACACTGAATAAGCAATGTATTTTATATGTAGCAAATAATCCTGTTTAGTAAACAATAGCCAGTAAGTGCCTAAAGTACTGAATGTACTTACCATTTGTTTAATAACATCAATTTCTTCGTTCTTGCTTAAAGATGGAACATTATGAAAAAGAAACAACGTCAAAAACTCTGGACCCAGCCACTGTTGGGTACTACTTCCAATGACAGGAGGTTCCGCTAAGACCACTATTCTGAAAGATGGATGGATAGGAAAGATAGACCTGCAAAAAAAGAGTTTAAAAATGCATTACCTGGCTTAAGAAATGAATATCAGACTTAATTTTTACAATAGATGAAATAAAGATAAATTATTGTACTGAAACATGACATATTCAGATCATTTGCAATGCAACTTTATTTTTTTAAAAAAAGACACAGGCTGCATAAAGTGACTTGAAATTTTTTAGAATTTTTATGCTTGGAAGTGTACCCAAGCCTCTTCATCTGCAACAGGACCAGCATGCCTCAAGATGGACAAATATCACCAACTAAGCTACAGTCTACTGCACTGTATGTCCAAAATGGACACATCTCACTCATTTCATGGACTTTTACAAGTACTTTACCCAGAACTGGGTGTCTCACAGGCAACTCAGGGACAAAAGAAGACCTACCAGAGCTGCAGTAATGAGTGACTTCTTTTACTGAATTAGACTGACAGAAAGGATGACGCTGTCGAGATTTGCCTAGATACTATGAAGAGCTGAATTTATTAACAGTTTCAGAACATTCCTTTACAGATGCTCTTTGTGGTCTTTGGATTAATATGTCTAACTTCATAACACTCCTGAAAGTTATGCTTCAAAGACCAAACCAATCACTTCACCCCAGCTCATTTTAGAGCCAGCATGAGAAGACAGGTCTCTCCAGTAGACGATTTACAAGAACTTCAGAACTGCCATCCTGACTCCTTAAATCAACCAAGCACAAAAGTCTAGCCACAACCAGTAGTCTGTCCCTCTCATATTCTTTCAGTACCTCCCAACCATAACTTCAAAGACATCACAGAATAGATCTTTATTTGCTTTAATTTCTCTTTGCCCAAATTTTTTTTCTAATACCATTATGAACTTCCCCTCTTCACCCTATCTGTCTCCACAGCTTCCAGTGAAAAAACGTGCACTGTTACTGGCTGTAAAAGGTACTTTTATTATTATTGGTTTTTAAATCTTTAGGGGACTGACCTCCTACCTTAAGTTCGTGTTTCCCAGTTCTCACTTAAGGATTTGGTAACTAACAGACTTGATTCCACTGAAGATAATGGGAACTTGCAACACAAACTTAAATATACAACTTTTAGATGTGTATGTTAGGGCACCAAAAGACTGCTGCCTTGGATTTTTGATACCTTTGCCTTCTTCACATCTTTTGTATCCCACTATGTCTGTAAGATTTTCACCTCCTCTGACTGGGCACTCAGTGGTACTCATTAATTAGTACACCTGCAAGATCGCAGCATCATACAATCAGTGGAAGCCAGAAGGATCATCAAGTCAAACTCTTAAGGGAACGACCCGTACAGAGATGAGACCTGTGACCTTGGTGTTATTAGCACCACGCTTTGATCAACTGAGATAATCTCCAGAAGCAGCAGAAACAATGGAGTAACACATCAGATACAAAAGCCAGTCAAATTTTGTGCAAGAAGGGCCTGTTTTCATCAACTAATTTTACAGTAATCTTATTAAAATAAAGGATGTTCATTTGGAAAAAGCAAGTGAAATTTGATTAGACAGTTTATATTGCTGTTACCATGTCATTTTCTATACAGATAACTGAAGACATAAATCGACAAACCTACTACATTGTTGGCTCATCTGTACATCACAACAATAAACCTGTGATACAACAGGGCAATTACCACAGCCTCTTGTATCAAAGCAAACAAAGGCGGTGGTATGAGTTATTCTCAGCTGAAAGTCATAAGCCTAGAAGCTACTGTCTGATTGAAAAAAATAGAAATAGATGTCTGAAAACATCACATGAAAGAGGAACCAATGGGAATGTCACTGTCACTAAGCATAAAAGGTCAGGGAAAATTAGCCAACTTTATTATAGAAGAAAACATTTCCTAGATAGGACAAATACATATACTTTCAGACTTACCTTCCCTAACATTACTAAGAAAAAACAGCAACCCTGCTCCAGACATCCATCAAAGTCTGGCCCTTTTGCAATACCATAAGAGAACACAAGGGGTCAACTTTTCAGGTGAAGGAATCATATTTTTTTTGCAACATTTCCTGGTAAAAGAATCACATTTCTTTTGTATCACCTCCTAGTCATTGCCCTCAAAGGGCATGCTGGGGACAGCCAGGGAGGGCACAGAGAGAAGTGGGAGGAGAGGAGATGCAAAGTCAGGGCAAGCTAACTTGGTGGTACCAGTTCACTAATGTACTTCTAGACTTGGACAAGATCACTGCTGTAGGTTTCCAGGTTGTGAACATGAATAACACGAAAACTATTTGGCTATTTTACAAGCCTATTGTTTGGAGTGATGTTTGCAATGCAGAAAATGTCAGGCTGAGTGTATTATTAAACAAATACCATAAATGACTCACTTCTACAGAGCTCTATAAGTTCCCATCTTCCATCAGCACAACTGAAGAGCTTCAAAGTTGTTCCATCATGTTACAGATCAAGTCTCAAAAAGAATACAATATGGAGAGCTCCTACATAGAGCTGCACTTCGTAGAAAAGAAATCTTTGACATGACAAGAAATATTGTGGGTTTTACAGATGAAGATGAAGTAAGTGTATCTTGTTAAAAACTTGGCATCTTTAAAATTAATGAGCCTCAAACACAGTGGGAAGATTTGATGTTAACTGACTCATGCAAAGAATCTCTCTTTTTCTCTCTATTAAACATTTACTGACAATACAGGCAGCAAGGCACTCTCCTAATAAAATGAATGTCCTTCTTCTGACATCACTGTTTAATTTCAGCCAAGGATTACCACCATTGCTCTTACAAAGAAAATCACACACATCAATCAGGGTGATTTTAGGGAAAGATTTTCTTGTTATTGACCATGGTTCTGAGCAATTGAATCCGCTCATTAAAAAAATAGAATAGAATAGAATAGAATAGAATAGAATAGAATAGAATAGAATAGAATGCAGAATGGCATTTTTAATGCCACTTTTTGTAAAACTAAACTATTTTTGGTTATCTCTTCCTGTAACATGATTTAATACATCTCATCTATCAAACTTTGTAAGTTGGGAATCATTTTAACACTAGGACTAAAATGACCTATTGTTATTTTCTTGCTGTTTCTTTTAAATTTCACCACAGTCTAACATTAACAGATGACTTTATCTTAAAATTCACTAAACTGGCAAAAAGCCAAACCCCTAAATAACAAATGAAGTAAAAGCTAAAAAATGTAAGCAATTAAAAATTCTATTACTTGTTAAATTCACTCCCTGCCACACTTCGTATTTGTCTTATCTACTGTGCATTCCCTTTCAACCTAACCACATGGAAAAGAATCCACATCTGCAAGGCATTAAAACCACCCATGCATTATGAGAGACTTTTTAGTTTTTGAACTATCCCATTATATACCTACTCCTGGATTTTCCTATAATACTGCCTTTCTGCTCACCACACCAAGAACTTAGCATCTGTGTCTGTTGAGGGGCTAGACACACACAAACAGGTTAAGTACTGCATCCTGAGACAAACAAACACTTCATTGCTTGATTTGTAAAGGCTGTATGCTACCTTTACAATATTTGTCTTGGTGAAGTAATGGATGATTACAGAAGAAATTCTATACAGAAATCTTGGATATGCACACTACTTGGACACACATTCTCTTACTCTCTGAACTTGTTCAGGGAAGTGAATCATGCAGTCATTAAATGAGTAAGGTATCAGCAGCTATAATTTCCTTCTATGTAAAATATCTTTAAGGACCATCTGTCACTTTCTCAAGGGCAGCTTTTTTTCTTCTCCTCAAACTCATAAACATGAACTCTTAGTTTCCTCAGAGGAGAAAATGTGTTCTATGACCATTTGCTAAGTTAACTTCACAGGCAAACTAGCATAATAAAGAATATAGGGAAAAGGACTCGTGGTCACCACTAGTTACTTTGTAGCTTAGAGGCTTTCAGCAGGCCAAGGAGTATCCCAAAACGTCCCAAGGGCAATCCACTGCTTGCACTTGCCAGTCCTGAGATAGTCCATTGTACCCACCAGCCTAAGGCCCTTCTTAGAAAAATGAAAATTTTTCTACAGATGTAGAAATGTAATGAAACAATAGTGAACATACTACTCAATGACAATAATTAACCTCATTTAAAATCAGAATATACTTTATTAGCTCTTACAAAAGTAATAAAACTTGCAAATGTTGTCAAAAATATAACTTATGAATAACAGTGCTCTCATCTGCAAAAATTGAGAACAATCTGAAAACCAAACCATACTTTCTTCTTTGTCCAGCACCTCTAATAACACCATCATGGTTCAAGCACATTCACATTCTCAACTGTAAGACTGTTTGCATTTGTACACTGAGGCATGTGATTTCTCTAGATCACAGTGTGATCTGAAATACCATCCCTTTAATGAAAAAACCCAAGTAAACCTCTTGATCCTCTTTTTCTTTCTCTTCTACTACACATGAGTATTGAAGCACTAAAGATTAAAGCCACTAAAACTGCAGGAACATTTTAATATTCCCTTACTGCAAAATTAGGTAGACTATGTGTCTGTCGCTCAAACATTGCAGATTCAGTCCCAACAAAACTGAGAATGACATCATCTATTCCATACACCTGGCAAAAAGTAGTTGCACTGAAATTACTTTAGTCAAATCCAGCAAATCAGGGTAAGTAAAGCTGTCTTGTTTCAGAAATCCAGCTAAGGCCACTAGTCAAAGTCATTGGCATGCAGCAAGAGAGATGTCTCTCATCAATATGGAAAACCTCTCTCAGTCGCAATTTAGGTAAGAATTGGCCCAACCAATCTGCTAATAAACTCATATTACAACATATTTAGCTTCTCCAAAGACAATATATTGCAGGCAAAGGAGGGATAGTGAGCACTATTGTGATTAAAATCTGTGATTGAATCAGCTGTCAGTATCTCAGATATGATCTGATGGATTAATTCACTGGATTCTGCAACACTGGAAGGTACTGAAGTTTGCAGTGACTGGTAACTACTGCTGAAAAGGATGAGTAACAAGGATAAATACAGTCCTGGAATTAAACAGCAATTATTGACATTGTGTCCTGGAGTCAGGTAAAAGGCAGCGATGTTTTCAGAATATGAAAGGCACCAAAACCAGGTGAAGTCCTGGAATACCTTCAGATTCTCAAGGGCTGATGAGAACAGTACCCTCTCTATAGAGGAGTTGCCCAAAGCCAAACCAAAGCAGCATTACTTGTTTGCATTACTTTAACCTAGCTTTTTTATTAAGTCATTACAGAAAACAAGGGCAGATTGAACACTTCACCTAGTAGGTGAGAATTCTCAGCAACATGGACTTCAGATAATTCTGGAGCAAGAATTTTCATCTGCATCTAAGATGGTGCTAAATGGTCACACTGATATAAGGATGCCTATACAATAGGGTATCTGTTTGTTTCTAAGACCAAGTATGAATCAGAAATGTATTCTTGTCTAGTACAACCAACACCCTTTGCTTATGGATTAGAGTGAAAGCTCACTGTCAGTCAAACAGGGAATTAAGAGCTTAGCAACTCAGAAAAATTATATTACAAAATACTGAGGTGGTTACATAAAAAGCAGTACACCAAGATCTAAAGAAAAGAGAGACAGCCTTTCAAGTAAAGCAAAAAAACCACCCCAACTTTTGGAACCTTCAAAGTAGCCAAAAGCAATGCACAATTACCACTGAACAGCTGAACCAAAAGGTTACTCAATGAGGCTGAAAAGGAAAGTAGATAGAGAGGCGACACAAAAGAGTCTGCAGAACAATCATAAAAGAAGTCAGCTTGGACAGTGCTCATGGGTCCAAGGGATAACGAATATTAAAAAGGAGCCCACTGCCAAAACAGCCATCGTTAGAACAAAAAATGATGTGCAGGATCCAGATGTATATCTCTATTCTTGTGAGAGAGATTTGATCCACTAGGAGTGGCAGCTCTGAAGATGAAGATGTGTGATGAACAGTCCAGGTTTTTGGAGTATATTAATAATGAACTAAAGGGTATTAGGCAAAACAGTACAGACACTGCCATTCTGCCTGAAAGCACCTTGGACAAGACCATGAACACAGCAGGGAGGAGACTGGCGCAACAGATGTATTTCGTAGTACAAAGTCCGATGTAAAGTTGGGATACCATCCCAGATGGGCCCTTGGAGCTTTTTTGTGCTCTTTTCAAAGTCTGTGCTTAAAATCCTGATAAACAGAACACTTCCCTGATATACAGTTCTTCACTCAAATAAAACAAATGCAGGAAAAGACCTGCTAGGTGTAGCTACGTGTATGGCCTCTGCACACTTGATAGAATATGCAATAATCAGGCTTAGAATGAAGTTTGAGGTTTTTGTTGGTTTTCTCAGAGCAGTTCTCGCCTTTTTTTTTTTTAAACCCACTGTATTTTGATCAAAAAGGGAACCAGAAATATGGAAAAAACTAAGAAGTAAAAGAAAAGCAGCTTTTCTAAAGGGTGGCCTATGGAGGTCGAAGAAAAAAATCTGATTCAGCAAGACAATTAAGAGAAAATGTGTGGCACATCATGAATGCACCCCTGCTACAAACCCATGAGGCCTCTTTAAAGTCTGGACACACACACACCCTGCAGCATAAATATGAGCATGGACGTCTGACATAAAACTTCAACTGTCTTTTCAGTGCATAGATCCATTTCAGAATCACAGTATGTTTAGCTGCTTGTATATTACTGAATATTCAACTGCATTTGTTCTGACACACAACCAACAATATCCCTCCCATTAACCAAAATCGGTCAGCAGTGTTTGATCATATATCAAGTATGGCCTCAGAGGACTAGAAAACATTTCTATCTGGGGAATGTTTCTAGCAAACAAGTGGAAGTAAAGGAACAAAAAGAATAAGTATAATGGGTCCCAACCCATCCTTAGGATTTCCTGCCCCATATTAATTGCAAATTAAATACCAGCTTTCTAGCTCATGAGGCAAAAGAAAGTAACAAGTAGTATTTAACTTCAGTTTAGCTTTATTTTCAATGACTTTAAATAAAATGTTCCAAAATCAAGTACTATATGGCTTTATATCTATTTTTGTACCTACTTAGAATTTCTCTTCACTTTCTAACTCTTTCTCTTAAAGGATATTGAATGTTTTCCTTTTAGTTCAAGCACTCTAAACAGGATATAATTTTGCCATACCACAAAAAGAAATAGAGCTCAGGAGGGACCTGATGGTTAAGATGTTTCTCTTACCAATTAGAAGGCATCAGTATAACAGAAAAGCATTATGCAGTTTTTTTATTAGACAAAAAAAGAGATAAAATTGAAATGTTGTTTGCATTCTATAGTCATAGTTCATACTTTACCTTTCCTGTAGTTTCTCATCAGAGAGCTGCAACTCTTCTTTTAAGTTTTGGTATCTATCTTCCCTTAACAATCTGGTGCCATCATAGAGAGTCAGTTCTCTGTCATGTATTAGTCTGAAAATAAAGAATAAGTTCTATCTTGCCTTTGATTAATTTTTATAATACATATAACAACTAGGGGTGTTTTTAAAAGTTATTTCAGTTAACATACACCTCAGTAAAAGCAAAAAAAATGATGGCAACTTAAGATGCATCCAGGCATGGAGGTAAAATAACATACGTAAGTTTTAGCACATAGTTTAAATCCATATGGTAAGAATATGAAAAATAAAATAATCTGCCTTACCAGTGGAGTGTGCATAAAGGGCATGAAACTGCTTTTTGTTATGCTTGTACCAAGTAATATACTTTTATTTCTTGAAATGCTATCTTTCAGCTGGCTTTAATGATTAACATTAAATTAACTCTATATAATTAATAATAAACATACATACAGACCCATCTTTTATTTTGTGATATGCAGAAGTTGATTAGCTATAATGCATGCATGTGTCAGAACTAAAAATCAGACAGGAACACTAAACAGATGAAAACGCAAAACCACAGGCAAGTATAAATCTCTTTTCTGTCTTTCTGCATATATATATAAGAGAAAGAAGAAAATGCTTTTACTGCAACCTGCTTTTAAAGCTCATGATGTCCTTTGATTTGCAAAAGGCAGTATATGATGCATGCATATGAAATGGCATAAAAATTTGGCCTGACAGTATAAATAATTATTACCATAGTATTTGCTGCTACTGTGTTCTGCAAAGTTTAATTTTTTATTGAATTATGAAATAATATTTAGAAAGAGATCTTTGCAATCAATATAAAGTATGCTGAGTAACATATTTTATAACATGCTTGTTTAGAAGCAGAATGCACTCAAAGTGTTTCAAATATTTTCTGACATCTTGCATTTTAATGTTGTTGCACAAATATTACTAATGTTTAGATTTCATAATTCTAGAATAAAACCTAGCTCATTCCAAAATTCAGACTTATACTCTGTACACTGGATGAAATTTCCTGTATTATTTTAGGCTTACAAAAAAATTCAAGAATTGCTTCTGCACTTAAGTAAATAATGAGGACTAAAATATTCCATGAAACTTCAATGCTCAGTTTGATGTTTATAGTATTCCTGAAGTTCCAAAGCCATATTCACCAGCAGGAACTTAAGGTCTCAGTATGCATGCACTCAATACACACATCATGTGCACTCAGCTTATCCAAGCTCACATCCTGACCTTTGGAGCACAGCTAGAGTGCCAGGGTTAATTCGATGAATGCCGTCAAGAAGAACAAGCTTTCCTTCCAGAGCTGCAGTGACGAGTGGTGATGGTCTCCAAGCAGTGTCTCCATTTGGAAGAGTGTATCTTTGCTGTAGCAAATCTCTAGCTGTCATATCCTGGAAGTATCAGTACATCAGAAGAATATATTTATGATCTATTCTCTTAATTTACAAGTTCATGCTTTCTCCTTAAAAAACTGCATTCTGTTCTTCCCAAGAATATAAGAAGATTAGTAGGAAATCTTCAATTACTTTTCCAAAGAGTATTAGAAATACACACAAATCTACTCACAAAATGCTAAATAGTCTTTGGAAGTTCTAGACTTGCCAATATTACCGATTTGAAACAAGAACAAAAGCCTTTCTCCCCCCCTGCCCCTTTAACAAAACACAAGCATATGACAACTTGTACACAGCCCTGTGTACAGAAGGGGGCAGCAATTCACACCTGGAGCAAACAAGAATAATTTCTTTCATATAGAAGCCACCCAAAAGAGCAAAGATTTTATCATTAATGTTGAACACAAATCAGCATGACATTCCACCTCTCCGCAGGAAAAGGCAGTGGAAGCAGCAGAGAATAATGAACAGGGTAAGAAAGAAGCCTATAACACAGAATTTATCAAAAGTACATAGCCTATCACAAAATATTGCTCAAGGAATAAAACAAAAGACAAAATCTAGCATATCCTCCAGCACACATATTTTAGATGTTCCATTACAACACGTAAACGCTAGAGAAACAAACACAGAATAGTAATTTTGTGACCTGGAAGACTACATTCCTTCCTCAGGCTGTGCTGTGAACAGAACTTAACCCAAAATCAGATAATAACATATTTTCTATTGTCATTGTAGCTTTTGCATATGTCTTTTTCACTATAAACCCTTTGAACTTTAAAGAATAAAAATAGACTACATTATGTCATATGGCCTGAATCATTTCCTTTTTCTACATTTCCTTAAAAGCCCTAAAATAACAGGACAAAGTCTGGTTTCTTCAGTGCTTCCACACTTATATAATTTAAAGTCTCACATTCAAATCCACAAAACCATACCATATTTTTATTGCTGTATTTCTATTGTTTTACTATTGTGTCCACACTTTTCTATTTTATTAATGAATTAGACATGAAGTATTTTTATAAGAGAGAGAGAAAAATGTGGGTTTAGGACTTGCTTAAGAACTGTGCATTCAGCAGCTAGTAAATGCTGTAATGAATATTTAACTAACACACCTTTGGATAATTCACCTCTAAAGAAATGAAACAACATACAGTATGAATTGACTGGGAGCCTGGTGTGCTATACAGCATGTCCATCTCTAATTCCAGCAATGAGAACCATGCATTAATTTTCTGCAGATAAACTCAGAAGAATATTTTGTGCAAAATACATTCTGAAATATAACATGAATATGACATCGTGATTTAAATGGTTGAATGAGATTCAATCATGGGACAATTAAAAAGGAATACATTGCTAACACCAACACAGTTTTTGTAAGGAATTTTTTTTATGGCTAAGTACCTGCCCAGTGATTTATTGTTGCTATTTATTTACTCTAACCCATTTTTAAATAAATTTTATTCAAATCACTTAATATATGATATTAAAACTAATCTTACAATACTCTAACACTAAAAGGGCCTCCCTTTGGAGTGGAGGTAACTGAAGTATAAGAATTAATTATTCCTCTTATTTTGGACAAAGCAATGACAGCAATATATTGAAACAAAAAGCTTATTTTCATTTGTAGCAGTCATTATAACGTATGTGTTTTAAATTTCATTGTTTATTTTCTAGAGCAGCTTGTATACAGGAAAAAAAATATGTTTAGGAGAAAAACCAACTAGGATAATTTCTGTTGCACTCCCTCTAGCAGCTATATCAACACAGGCCTCCAACCTAGCCATTTCTCATGGCTTGTAGTACTAATCATGTTCTTGGCAATTATTAGGTGAAGAATCTATGTGTCCTGCTTTTCATGCCAATTTGGACTCATCATTTGTTAGTATTGCTCAAATAAAAAACTGGAAAGATTTGGTAAAAAAAAAAAATTATGAGGTCAGGCAAAATAAAAGTCCTAGAAACAAAAACATCACAGTACACAAACACTACTTATGTGCTTACAAAACTGTTTTTGCTAGGGAAGAAAAGGAGCAAGTTGCTGGAAAACTGTTATAGCTTCACTTTGACTGTCACTTTTTTCCCCCTCTGAAATTCTGGGGGGAGAAAATAATTTATTTTAAGCAATTTGGAATAAAAGTTCCCTAGCTACAGTCCACAAAGCACTAGCTGGCTACTGCTTCTCATTTGCTATTGCTTAACTGCTTTAAGAGACAAGTTAAAAACAAACCTATCCTAATCAGGATGAGTTTCCTTTCTCAGCAATTTATCTACATGGAACTGGATATAATGAGAAATCCATATAATGATGTCAGACATCACAAATGAGACAGGAACTGCTCTTTCAGCCAACTGTTAGTATAAGAGATGATCTATGTTCCAAAAGGTTTGCTTTACGTAAATTTGATTCTCATTTCACAACATAAAAGCTTTTAGAGTTGTTTTTTCTGTGAAATCAATATAGGGAGATACAACTTTTCACACTATTAATCAACTTGCAAAGAATGATGAAGCAAATATTAAAAGTAAAGACTATGTGTGTATATATATATATATATATATACACACACACACACACACAGAGATATATTAAAAATAATCCAAGAATTAATTTCTTCAGTCAGCCTAAGGAGAAATGGTGCTATTGCTTCAGATCAATGGTAAATATCCCTCTACTCATTTTTCTGCCTGCAAAAATTACCAGAAAGTAAATAAGAACAATAAAACAAAGAAAAGCCTCCTTAATTTTAGAAATGGATTCAGAACAGTATGCTGTCTCTGTGAAAAAAAACCCCAGAAGACACTTTTTTGAATGAAAGCAGAAAAAAACGCTATCACACTTTTCATAGTCTTCACTGCTGAATTAGTGTATGAATTTAACATTTGTTTCATCCTTAAATTATCCTAACACTTTGCTATGCAAAGCCCCTGATAGGTTATATATTTTAAGAAAAACAAATGCATTCTGAAATTCTATTTACAGCTCAGCTACATTCAATACTATTTTTATAGACTGCTTTTTGTAAAAACTTTTGCGTTTATGTAACACATTGTACATTAAGAAACATTTATACATATAGATATGTATGTGGATCTTACCTAGGCTTGGCTACTCAGGAATTTACAGTGAACAAGCAGCTCTCAGTCATTTACTTGCTTTATTGATACTGTTTGGATATCACCAAAAGCCTTTCTATAAAACCCCTTTGCCCTCTGAACCTGATCAAACCCTGGTGAAACCAAAGGAAAGGTTCATTTCAGTGGGAAATACCTCAAATCCTTTCCTAGATTTTATTTTTTATTTATAGGAATTATAGACCCCTTACAAACAAGTATGTTTACTAAATAAATTGTTCCATTGTCAGCTCTGCTCATGTGACTCCAAAAATGAAGCCTTCTGCTCATATTTATTGAAGCCATACTAATTAAAGGTAGGAAGTTGAGAAACGGGCCGTGTTTTCAAGCAAATAATTATCTCATTTTGCTGGTGAATACCAAATATCGTATTGTGTGCAACAATACAAGAGTTAGGGTGTACATGCCCTTAAGCAGGTTTGTCAGGTAGCAGAAGTTATTTTGCTGGAACGATTTAAAACTATATTTACAGTGACAAATACAGAGAGAAGCGTGCAGAGTAGCTGGACACACAGTTCTGGCTCAGAAACTATACACCTATTTTGATAGGCCACTATGCAAAAGACAAGTAGGCACTGCTGGGAATCCAGGTGTATTACTATGAACATGACATAGCTCTGATGAGGATATGTAGCCCTGGAACCAAAATTGGCTCACACTCGGCCACGTTAAAGCATAAGGAAAGGGCAGAAGTCATCCGTCTGACTCCAGTTATGCAGACAGAGTTTCAAAGAATTCACTCTTATCAGCTGAAGCCACACAGGGGGAGAAGGAAAAGCAGTGGGATCCTGTCTGGGGAGGTTCTCAACAGTACAGGAAAACATAAAATGGACTGTCTTTTTTTCACCATCATTATCAGTATCTCTCCTTTCTATTTTCCTCTCACTTTTTCAACCCTTCAACCTCACCACCCATCTGTGTAAGTGTTTCTCCCCACATGCCAGTACACTTTCAAATCAGATGCCCATTGCCATTTCTTTCTTTGGAGGTCTCCATGCTGTCTGGGAAAAAGAATTAAAGCAGAAAAGGGATCGAAGAAAGAGAGCAGTATATTGCATTAAATCTGATGTTAATGTTTTCCTGCAGGACTGCCAATTATCACTTAGAACTGTAAATCCTGATATATTTGTGTATTTTGACTCATAAGGTCATAGGAGACCCCTGACTTTGTCTTTTATTGAAGCACTTTGATTCCTCAGTGCTGTCGAGAAAATCTTACACATGTGATCTCTGTGTGAAAAGTTAGCAAATTAATTAATTCTACTTTTAAATCTTGTAATTTTTCAGTTTATACCATAAGGTTAGAGTGTACTACAACCTAAGACAGACAATTCTTTCAAGTACTGAGTGACCACTGGCTAAGACATTGCTCTTAAGCTTGACAGAGCTTGGGGGTTGCAAAAACACCCAACAACTTTAGTATAGTGAGAAAGTCTCTATTTGAGATCATATTTAAAGCATGATCATCAGCAGACAGTTTCTTTACCTGGTATAGCATGATAGGTTCTATGCTGTATCCCAGTATATCAGCAAACTCCTTTGCAATAACTGTTTTGCCACAGCCCTAAAAGTTAAAAAATATTAATTAGATGACATTCTAAAGGTCATGGGGAAGAAGGGAGAATTGAAATTTAAATTCTTACTTTTCCTCCAATTAAACACATATCTTTAACCATATGGGATTGCATCATTTCTGCCAACAGTTGATTATGGCTGGAAGTCCTTATGAAAGTATCTGATTGAGAATGATTTTTTAACATTCCAGTTCCAGCTGGAACCTATAAGAAAGAAAAAGTAAATCAAAATGCGAAATAAGCTATATTGTGATAACTCTAAGCTTTGTGTGAACTATGCTTGTCCAAAACTAACTGTAATATTTTGCTGATAGTTGTCATCCATCCAAGCTTGAAACTGTCACTGTCACAAAATTAAACCACCTAATTTCTAATAGACAAACTCCCTCACCCACTCTTCATGAAAAAAATTAACAAAGTGTGAATCAATACAATTACAGCATTGAGGTATGCAAAGAACTTCAAGCTGTTCATGAAAGAGATAAATAAAAAGTCACCAATATTCACTGCTCATCAGAGAAACAGGGAAGAGATAGAGGAATTAGTATTGTGAAAATCTGAAGGAACTACTTTGACCTGAACTTTGGAGAGTTTCAATAGTTCACCACGTTAAGGCACTTGCTCTACATTTCCACTTCCTGCTTTAGTCTAGAAACTGTTTCATCTGCAAACTTCTTATGCCCTCCTGTTCAGAGAGCATGAGAGACATTCTGCAGAAGTACTTTCAGAATGTATCACCTATATGTCAAAGGAAAACAAAAATCTTTGCCTCAGAAAAGGACAGAATCAAGTTCCTACAGACTCAAATCTTCCTAAAAAATTCCCATTTGCTGTTATTCCCCTTTTCATTTTGTCTTGGTACAAACTCTCTTAGGATATTTCTCACCAATGTTATTATAATCTCTCTGACTCTCACTAATTCACCTTCTTTACAGACTCTCTAGACTCTCCAAATTCAACATTAACTTCAAATTCTCAGATCAGCATCTGTTTCCTGATTAAGAACTTATTTCACCACCTAGCAGGTCATAAACTTCATTGGAAGAAACTCAAACTAATCATATTTGATGTGATTACTTTGTTCCATTTTCCCAACATCCTGTGTTGGAACATTACTAAGTGCTCATTAGATTTTATTTGAAGTGTAAACAAAGACAGACTATTGTTTTTACAAAAAGAAAAAGGGAAAGCAGCATTAGGAGCATCACAAGTACTCTCTGTTATTTTAATCCAATAAAACAAAAAGAAAAAAAATTGGAAGGTTTTTTTTTTTCATCCAACTGTGATGATTCACATGGAAGAAACGATAAATTTATCTATAAATAAAATCATGTGTATCCATAAACTAATATTCCAGTATCTAAATGTGTCTCCAATAAATACCATGTGTTATTCTACCAAAAAAAAAAAAAGTTCAGTGCAAATAAGTTTTAGTGTCAAATTCTTAAAGGGATGAAAACAAGTTAGTGATTTTTAAAAACATATTGTAGTTTGATGAATATATAAATTCATACCTGGAATGTCACTTCTTTCTCACCAATTTGGACAGTTACTTCAGCCTTGAAGGGTTTGTTTCCATGTACACTTTCTACTTGAGTAATCTTCCTGGGAAACAAGTGTTTTTCTGAATCTTGAAGCTCAAAGCGCTGTAAAATTCAGGGATGAGGAAATTAATTATTAAATACAACTTTCTGGTTTTTAAAAAAAAAGAAAAAACCCTGTTCCTTCTAAAATAATGCCAGAAATATATTCATGATTAATTGCTTGTGAAGTCCTAAATCCATTTACTTCAACTTTTATTGCAGATACCTGTGTTCATGTTCTTAATGGCCTATATGTTTTACATTTAAAACCAAGGCAGAGAGATTGTATACCAACTATTTATTCAGAGTGTAGTGACAGATGCAATGTGAAAATATCACATGGTGACTTTGCCAAGTCTTAGCTGACAGTTGAAAATAAAATACGAAATGAACCATAGCCTTTAGCATGTGTAATAATACATTACCTGTCTCTGCAGCTCATTATAACCAATTGCAGATGTAAACATCTGACTATCAATAAAAATAACCAGCAAACTTTGCATTTACTTAGTTTCATAGCTGCCTCATACAATGAAAAGTGAGGACAGTCTGTACAAATTAAGCCTTCAGCATGTTCTGGGTATATCAAGGACATAAAACAGGACATATGTTTTCTCTATCCTCTCTTGAACATTATACTCTTTATTTTTGCAGTACATAGAAAGCATGAAAGCCATTTTAAAAATGTTCAGTAAGAGAGTCATATTGAGGACTTTATGCACAAAAAATGCTGATAACTGGAACTACTGAATTCATAAAGCCATTTCATTCAACAGAGTAAAAGTCAAGTAAATAAGAGAAAAAGGAGTACTGTCCAACTCCTTAGAATTCTTAAAAAACAAAGTCTTTTGAACAGCAGTCATTACTGTAAAATCACGCTTAAAAGGCATATAGTATTATTACTACTACGATTCATAGCACTGCCTATTAAAGTTTAAAAAGAAAACTGAGATGGATTTCTACAAAAGTTTTTTCTCTTCATCACTTTGTAAATTTCCATTCTGGAGCAAAAGCCTACAAAAATACTATGCTTAAACACATATTTAAGATAAATGTGCTTTAGTAAAGGGCTGCACCAAATTACACTCATATTGCAACAGCTGAGTCTATTTCAGATACCATTAAATTCTTAAACAAGAAGACCGGACAAGAATGCCTAGTGAGTACTATCTTCAAGTATGATTCTAAGAAACACGCCAACAATGATTCTGTAAAAGCAATTACCAAATGTTCTCACTCTTACCTTCATTAATAAATTACAATATTCTTACTAAATTAATGGCATTTAGGATAGAGTCAAGGGTGCTTATATAAAAAATTGCCAACTGCTTGTACACTAAATCCCTTACCAACAAGAGAAAATAACTGAGAGCAAGATTACTTGCACCAGCAGACACTGGATACTGGGTAACAAGGATTTAGAGACAGTAACACAGAACTTGTACACAAAGGACTTGGGAGTTCCAAATGTTCTTAAGGTGTTTTTTTGACTGGTTGCGTTTGGTTTTTTTGGTGTTTTGGGTTTTTTTTTTGGTTGTGTTTTCTTAGTTCTTTGTTGTTGTTGAGGGTTCTGTAGCATTTTAGACACTAAGTCCAGACAGTGAAAGAGGAATGTCTGTGTGCAAATTGTTACTGAATTTACATGAATTCATCCAACTGAATTTGAATTTATCACATGAAATTACATAGTTGCTGAACTGAATACTCTAGTAATTAAACAACCTCAAACTTCTACTAAATACCACACTTACACCTGAACAGGAGCAGTAAACAAAACTGCCTGTGGCTTTCAGACCAAGGCAGGTCTCTTTGATGCAGTTCTTCATTTAAAATTATGATAGCCAGAAATGGAATCAGAGTGGCATAAAATGGATGTACATCACATCCAACACTTCTGCTGAGCCAGAAACAACTTCCTCTATAATTTGTTCAAGCTGATAGCTGCAAAGGAAAAAATATTTGTGGTTTGAGAGAACAACTACTGAGCCCATTCAGTATCAGAAAGTTTAAGAGATACTTGGAGAGCCAGAATCAGGCTGCCCCATTGACTCAGTGGAAAGCAAGAATAGACCAGTCACCAAAAACCTGGGAAGTGGTTTGGGAGCTCATAATCATCAGGCCACATTCTGCATGCTTAAGAACATGTGAGAAAAGGTAAACTACAAAAGTCAGGGAAAAAAGGAAGAGGACTTCTGACCACTTGGAAGCATCTAATGATTGGCAATATCTCAAAATGGAAAATGCAAAGAATACACCAGTAATCCAGCTAGCCAAAGGAACACACAGCTTAAATGAGCCATAGCTGCAGATGACCACTCGGCTGAACCCACAAGGCAGCTAGGCTATTCCAAAGAGGCATCCAAAGGCTCGAGGATTCTCTGCATGGGAAGGAAAGAGAATTTTCCAAAGAACCAGAGGACTGGAGCACTTCACAAGGAGTAAAATAGGAACTGCAAATGCAAGATGGGATGGATTGATAGATCAAGTCTGACAGACTCCACTACAATGGTATTTATTGGCACTAAGAGCATCTACTAATGCAAAACCCCAAAGATTATAAAATACTTTGGAAGGAGTAAGAGAGAAACAAATCCATCCCTAGAAGAAATTATCCAATAGAAATATCTTAGAAGAGAAAAGAATTCTGAAGAATTCTTTCTTGTCTAGACATGAAATAGTATCCCAGTCTTACAAGTGTTCCCATGTACTGTGAGGCAAGGAAACAGTTTTCAGTGAGGAGGTCAGGTAAGTTTAAAGTGGGTGTGCAAGTAATACAAAAATGAGTAAAGGCAACAAAAACCATTTTATTTGATATAAGATCAAGACAGTAAATACAGAATTAATCAAAGCATTAAAAAAATGAAGAAGAATTCTAAGGCTTTTGAATGAAGCTATAAAAGGGTATAGAGTAAAAGTGACTTGCTCATTTATTGAGCCAAATCTGTTCTGTATGTAATTTTCTAAAATCTCATTTCTAAATCTTATCTCAATTCTAAAGATTCTTTTGATTAGAAGGTAAAAAAATCCAAACAGTGGGTGTTTCCAACACTGAAAAAAGGCACACAAAAGGCATGTGAGAATTAAAAGAGTAAACCCAAAACAGCCAATGAATCTGGAGTAAAATACTAAAAGTTTATGGGGCAATGAATGAATAAGTATAGAAAACGTGGAGCCTCTTATTCACCATCATGTTCAGCCTAAATGAAGCCAGTCAGTCTTATAAAACCCTCTCAGCGGCATACAGGAAACTCCAGAGCTGTGGGAAACACATCATACATGCTCAAGCTTACTGTTTGACCATGTTTAATTAAAAGCTGTTTTCCTTGAAATCAGTGATTTCTCCATATCGCAGTCTTGCAGAGAAAAACCTTAAATACTTTTTTACTTAATTTTTACAATTATATTTCAAATGCTCATCTGTCAGTTGAAATAATTTGTAATGCCAGTATTTCATGAAAGGACAGAATAATTTTGAAGGCCAAAATTTCAACCAACTCATATTTTCATTTGTCTGATCTTCTGAGTTGAGGATCATCTTTAAGAAACAGAATACAAATTGATACAGTTGCCAAAGTGCAGAAACTTTAAATAAGGGTAAACAAAGGCACATCATCAGCAAGTTTATTTTGGTACTTTTGTCCTGTCTTTTGCAAGCTAGTGAACTAATGAATGCTGCAAACTGTAGCACTTGTACAAATGTTTTTGTATGTTAAGCATCTCTAAAGACCACTGTTGATACTGGATGAAGGTACAACTCCTAAACGTCTTTTTTATGCTAACTAGTTGGAAACAAGGAGTTACATTCCTATCAAATTAAAAAGTTGGTTGATAGGCATCATATTTTCTTCAACATTATTTCAGATGGGGTCTCACCAGAGAGGAATGGAGGGGCAGAATCCCCTCACTCAGCCTGCTGGCCAAGCTGCTTTTGATGCAGCCCAGAGTACAGCTGGCTTTCTGGGCTCAACGCTCACATTGCTGGGTCACATCAAATTTCTTATCCATCAATACTCCCAAGAAACTACTTTCACTCCCAGGGAAGGTATAGGTCAATATGTCACATTATTTCATTACTGAGAATAAGAATTACAAGTAATGCCTAGATCTTGGTGTGGCCTCAGTAAGCAAGGTGTATAAAGAAAGGATTTCTCTGAATTGAAGATAACGCTTGGGAAGACAGTGCTTTAAGAATATGATCTCTTCAGGAAACATGCACAGTGTCTAACAGCTGCCAAAACTGCCTGTTTGGCATAATCACTGGCTATCTCACTTCTCAGCTCCAACAGCTGACTGGAAGGGAAGATATCCTGAAATTAGGGTACCAGCTATATTACTACATCCTCATTACTATATCCTCATATCATCCTCATCCTGCCTCTGAGTCTGACGCCTAAACTTTACATTCCATTATCTGAAATCGGGGTTTTTTTCTTTAAATGTTAGCTGATGTTAAGAAGTGATTGAATATACAAATCAATCTATCAATGCCAACACTCTTTCAGTATTTTTTGTTTTCAATTCTTGTTACCACCCAGTTAAGGTTAACATTTCCTTTTACACAGAAAGAAGTATTCAGTGACAGTTATTACCTGGACACTCTTAGGAAATCCATAGAAAAGGGAAGTCTTGCTTCTGCTACACTCCTCTCCCTCACCATTCTTATAGAAAGCAAAAATAATCTCTTACTAAAATTTATACAGTTCTGGAGCTGCTATTATTACAACATAATTTTAAACAGTTGTTCCTCAATACAACCAGTTATTTTCTGTGTTTCTTAAGCTTCATTGCTTAACAAGATTTGTGGTGGGCAAATAGAATAAAATTCCAAATAAGATTATATGTACTTGTTGACATAGCAAGTTTGTGAAGGTAGCAATGAGGAAGATTTTTTTTAAAAAAGAGGAAAAATTAACACAGAAAAATCTATTAATGAGGTATTTAAAAGTAGATTATTATTGAGAAATTAAATTCTATGAGCCAAATCAATCTGTCATATAAAAGAAGCAAAAGCATGCACAACACAAAGTTAATGAAAAGAAATAGAAAATGAAGCTGATGGTATTGAACACAAAGACATGCACCGTCTGTAATTGGAAGTGACAAAATATTTAAATATTTAAAATGACAAAATATTTAAAGTGAAGGTATATTAAGATAGAACAAACTGTTACTGCTCTGCTAACAGATAAAAGTCTATTTCCACATGGACGACTGTTTTTATAGGCAACTTCAATCTGTGGTGGAAGGAAAGCATGACACAGAACCACCGAATGGGTCAGGTTGGAAGTGAGGATCATCTGGTTCAACCTCCCTGCTCAAGCAGGTCATCCCAGACCATGTGCCACAGGATTGTGTCCATATGGTTCTAGAATATCTCCAGTGAGGGAGACTCCACAACCTTTCAGGCAATTTGTTCCAGTGCTGGGTTACTCGCACAGTAAAGAAGTTCCTCCTCATATTCAGATGGAAGTTCCTGCGCAACAGTTGAAGGCAAATAACAAATGACTTCAGGTCCTGGACTTCAGGCCATGTTGGCTTATTCAGAGAAGTGGTAGGTAGGACCCCACAGGAGTCAGTTTTGACAGTTCAGAAAAGCTAGCAAGTCATTCAGGACAAACTCCTAATCAAATGCAAGGATTGTCCATCCTAAAACTGAGGAAGACAAGTAGGAGAGCAGCCCAGTTATACAGGGAGTACAGGACTGAACTCCAGTGCAAAAAGGAAGAGGGAGAAGAGGGAAAGAACATGTCAACAGGGATGTGCTGTAAACATTTCCCTGACACGTTTGGTTTTAGGGAAACCAAATACTCGCTAGCTACGAAGCTGGTTATTGTTGCCATGTGTAATTTTGTGTTTTAATACACTACGGTTTATTCCTTTCCCCCTGCCCCAGGGTGGTGGTTTAGCCTGGGTTTTGTCCACCCATTGAGTTGTCAGTCTTCCCTGACATCCACCCCTTATTCCTGAATGTTGCCTGTCAATTTTCCCTGGTACCAGCCCCTGCCTGGACAGCCCCTTGAGGGATCCCCTATTCTTCAAGGCTCCATCTGTCTTTTTGTATAAATCTCTTCATACTAGCTTTCCCATTGACTTTATGTTTTGTAAACTTCACTTTGTGTCCCTCCTCAGTCTTCTCCCTGTTGGCCCCCTGACCCTAAACCCCTCCCTGTCTGTGCCCCTTAAAAGCCATGGTCCTGGCTTTGTCCCTTTGCCTTCACCTCTGCCCTGCCTCGGGTTACGTTATAATAAAGAGATCTCGGAATGCAAGTGAAGCCCACTTGGTTCCTTTTACACCGACCAGCAGCGACTGCTCTGGACTCTAGGACCCCAAGGGTTATGTCATGCCTCTGCAAAGTTCCTTGGTACCTGGCACGTGACGACAGGTTATTTCCAAATATGAACACAGAAGTAATATCTAATTTTCAGGACTGAAAGAGCTGGTTAAAATGCTTTAATGCTAATTTTCAGCAACATTTGTAACTCCTACAACATATTAAAAAGTTACAGAAAGCTGACAACGTGTTTAAGTTTTAAAAGATAAATGAAACAACCCATCATAACTATAGGCTTTGTAAGCTACTATTAAATATCAACAAACTGACAAAACAGATCTGACCAAGAACATGCAACAAAAAATAGCACAGACCAAATCCGGAGATGAATACAATCTATAATCACGCAACAGTGATTGTACTTTGAGCATGTGACATCTACAGTCTTTGTCTTTTTAGAATCTTCTCTTAAATGTCACATGCCGGAGGTATTTTTTAAGCATTTGACTACCTTAACCATTCAAGTAAATACTTTCAAATTAATTAACCACTTATTATATAATGAACACTTTTTTGTAGTCTTTAACTGAGGTCCAAATATTACAAAGATCCTAGAGGTTTCACCTTTCACTACAATGAAATTAACTGGTTTATGAGGGTTTTTAAAATACTGTTATGAATGAAAGTTTTAAGCATCAGCAATAATGAGCCATTTAATTTACCTAAGATTTCTGTTTTTATACAGAAGTAATGAAGTACCATGGCCTGGGGTGACTTTATGATGCTGAATTGTATCCCCAGTCATCTGTTTAGCCCAGAAATAAGTTCTGCACCTTTAAAATCAGATCCGAGAGTGAAGCGAGGGGGAAGCTGTGGCGCAGTTCCTGTGTGTAGAAGCTTCATTTTCACTGTCCCACATTCCTCGCCTCGCAGTGTATGCTGTCTGCAGCACATGCAGCAGAAGAGACCTCTCCTTTGCTTTTAGTTTCTAGCTAGCTGAGGCAGAGAAGCTCCCTGGACTGCCTTTTTTTTT